>NHTE02000012.1:161303-276215 GCA_002168265.2 Fusarium euwallaceae
TTACTAATATTAATATTAATTTTAGTATTAGTTTTTTTAGTATTTTAGTACTTAGTTTTCTAGTTATTAAAAACTAGAGGAAAAACTACTAGTATTTTTTATAGCCCTGTTGATAGGTAGTTAAGCAATATCTTGATCTATTATTATAGACTGACCCTGACCCACCTACGAACGAAAACAACATCATAACTAGGCAAGGAAGAATTGAAAGAAAACTAAATTGAAAAAGAACACGCAATAATTCTTAAACCACAATATTAATATAATAATTAGACTCGCTAGCGCCAACCTCGCACGCTAATTTGTCGAATTGGCCATCTTGTGTGGCGAGGGAACGGATCCCTTTCTTCATCTTCGTCTTCCTCTGTCTAGGAGTACCCCCATTAAGAATAAACCAAGACTCCCTCGCTGATAACCCATTATCCCTCCTCGCCCAAAGATCCTGCGCAAAACCACAAGTCTTGAAATGCTGCAAGAACCCCGCCCTTGTAAAGACTTCATCACGATGCTTCCTCTGAGCACCCGGCTCAGTCATATCAGGATGCACAGTTTTCTCTAGGTGGAGTTGTATCCCGCTACAACTGACACCATGATCTGCCTCTCCTCTTTTCGAGTTGTACCAAGGATACACGGTAGCTGACGCAAGCTGCTCACAGTCCCAGTTTCCCACTGAGTGTAGCATTTTGATCAACTCTCGTTCCCAAGGTTCGAGTGATTCGAGTATCGCCTCGAATTGACTTTTTTTCACAAGGCGGCGATTGACACTGCAGCAATGGTAGGCACTCTCCAGAGAGCATTTTCTAGGAACCCGTTGAAGCATTGGCCTCAGCTTCCTCTCGAGTTCAGATCTGGATACTCCCATGATATGAGTGAGCTCTTCGTACGGGTAGCACATACTGGTCATGTGCAGCTTAGGTGTTTTGATAAGGCAGGGAAAGCAGCAACGCGTGCAGTCTGGAAGGTATAGGAGGGATCCGAAATCGCCACAGACCGTGCAACTATACGTTACAAGAGGATCGTACAAGTCCTTGATGGTGAAATATTCGCCTAATCCGGTCCGCAAGATCGCTGCCAGGCCCTCGAGTCCATGCTTGGAAACGAGCTTGTACTCAGGAAGATGTGTCGCTATCACACGGGCGTACCTGTTGACATGGCGAAACCGAAGGTATGATACTATATCGAGCTGAAGGAGAATATTGACGAGGAGTTCTGGAGTGAAGACATCCAAGACGCCAAGTCTAAAGGGAGGACCATGTTTAGAGGGAGAAGGTTCGGTGAAATGTGTTTGGAGTAATGGCGCGATGACTTGTATTTTACGTGGACGTGTGTAGACGAGGTCTGAAGCAAAGTCGCTTCGATGGTATGAGCAGACGCGAAGAACCTCTTGTCGATGTTCTTCGATTCCTATCTCGGACGACATTTTTTGGTTGAAAGTGGTAATATGGGGAGGTTTGTCAGATTGGACCATGGGGCGGATGAGTGGAGAGGGTGTCAGCGCCCTGCTTGATCGGAGTATCACTAAATCCGGAGGTACTGTAGTACATAGGTATTGCTGATCGAGGTTTCAATTGAGAGGGGTTTTCGATGTAGGTATAGCATAGCTTTGCTAGGAATAACAATAATAGATTTAAAGGCCTTATACGGGAATGAACCTTTAATGTAATAAAACCCTTGTTGGATATCAAGGTGGGTTCGATATTGTATCCTAAATAGTTATGCTAGTGACATGGAAGCCCACCCTAGAGCTCCGGTTTAGGACCTTGTAAAAATAGCCACATTATGCTCGAGACTTAGGTGCTACATCTCTGTTGGATGGTTAAGTCCGTTACAACAATATAAATCTTTTTAGAGAAATCAACAATTCCTTTACCTTTGTTGCTCAACCAGATAAATTTCAAGGTGGACGGTTAATTATATCACCTTCTTAGCCCACCTTTGTTAGCTAAGCCCATGTGCTGCACAGCATATGCAAGCCACGCTAGCGAAAAGCGGTAAGCGGCACAAGACGGACATGGTTGACCCACTTCATACCCAACCAGCCCGGCTCCCTCCGTCAGGCCCATCTTGGACTCTTCCAAACTTTTGTTTGATGCTCTCATGACTGCTCTCGATAACTTACGCCGCACGCGCGAACTGCCGCTATTTAAAGGGAAACTGCTAGAGGCTTCAGATATCTCCGTCCACCGCCAAACATGGTGCGCACGCATTCATCCATCAACAAATAGCCCGTCTGTGGCTGACCATGTCCTAGTCTCTCGAAGTAAAGGAACTTACGAAAGATGACGCATTTTTCGACGACGCCAACCGGACTCCCTTTGTTATCGATGGTGTAGGGCAGATGGTTTATTGGAAGGGTTGCTTCGTCCTAGTCTATAAAAGTAGTGACACCACCAAAGCACTGGACGAAAAGAAACACGGCGATGGAGAGGCCAGAGTAGAAAGAGGGACTACGCTGTGGTTTGGGTCCAAGGGTGGCCGCGTGAAGCAGGAATAAAGGCGACCAAGCGGGAAAAGTAAATTGAACTTAGATGGGTCTAGAAGTCTCAGATTCTAACTCAAACAATTTCATTGCGATTCGTGTGCCCTCCACCAAAGCAAGAGATAAATAGACATGGGCTGTGGCCTCTTGCTGGTGCGAGATGATCATAGATACACTTCCTGTGTGAAGGCGAGCGCGCCCCACGTCATCCTGATATACTGGTGTTTTCTGAATTGCATCAACAATGTCTTGCCCGAATGCCTGCGGAAGCATTTCCAATCGGAAGCCCTGGAGGGTGAACTGGGGGCATGGTATAATCTTTGTGCCGTCTGGGCCAGCCAAGTATCGCAAACCATCTTTGGCTTCCACCCGATGCCCAAACCACTCCATGGCAAAGTGCTGTATCCTATCATGTGTTATCTCTAGGGCCATCTGGCACACTGGGTTCTCATCGGACGACACGCGAGGAAATGACATGGATAGAGCAGCGATCGCTTTGCCTTGATTGTTCAGTTGAGGGAGTGTTTCGATCGAGTTTGACAGATCTTCTGGGAATAACTTTCGCGCTGATTCGAGAGAGGCATTGACAAGAATGTCTTCGTGGGGAAAGAAGAGGCTATCGCAAGTGAAATGGGTCGTCGCTTGCTCCCTCACTGAGGGAGCTTGAATCGGACTCAGCACACTAGCTGGCTCCGGCGCTGGCTCTGGCGAAATGGAATCATCATTTGCCACGCCTTGGCTTTGTTAGAGAGGTAAATTATTTTATCCTAGGTAAGCACGTACGTTGTCTCTTGTTTCGGTTCTGCCTGGGCGGCATTTTCTGCGTCTGACCGTGTTGAAGCTTCTTACGCAGGGATTTGATCCTCCTCTCGTCGTGTCTTGGAAGGTGTCCAATCACCTCTGCGGCTAGTCGCCTCTGGTAACCCGCAGTGGTATCGTTTAGACGGGAAATAATGTGTTTGCACGCCGCTTTGTCTGCAAAGCTGGTTTGATGGTCAGCAGCATGCTTGACGAGGGAATAACTAAACCAGGCTGCGAATCCGCTCCGCTCGTAGAAAGACCTCGCTGCGGAGCCATGTTGGCCCTGCTCGACATGTTCTAGCCATGTTGGAAGGGCGGTCAGGCGGCCCTGGAGAGTCGTTGGGGGCCGTTGAAGACGAGTGATGTTGGTCATCCATTTTCTGAGGTCGAACGGGATGGTGGGGAAAGGAGGGTGGGCTAAGAGATCAACATGATTAAGAGCATGCATGGGGAGCGGGCGGAGGTGGGCTAAGAAGGAGAATTAAGAAGATGGTGGGTGGGCTAAGGAGATTTAAGAAGATGGAGGGTGGGCTAAGAAGGAGGGCTAAGAAGGAGGGTTAAGAAGATGATGGGCTAAGAGAGAAGGGTTTAGAGCACGCAGAAAAATGGCCTGAGAAATATAGGTAGGAGGGTGGGTTAAGGTAATGACCAGGGTCTGAAGGTGGGTGGCGGGCCTCAATTAGTGAGTGTGCCTAGGTACCTACGTACCTAACCAGGTATTGCATGCCCTGTTACTTGGGAAAGTATCAAGGTTCCTCTCGTCCACCAAACGAGGCGACAATTCCATGTATTGTCGAGACACACACACCTCTGGCCCGGGCCTTGTTACGGCTGGGGTCTTACCAAAAAGCCTGAGGAATTCTACTTTAAAGGACTCGAGCCTTTGAGTATGATATTCTGCACAAGTGTAGATAGTGTTTGGATTTATAGAAGAAATACTCGGAGAGTGTTGCAAAATGCTTACAATATATTCGTAAACGGTGACAACAATTCGGAGCAAAGAAAAAAATGGCCAACCTACCGTCCGTGGCATCGATGCAGCCCCCATGTCGAAACTGCACTTCTGCCTCTGGTCCTTCATGGGTAGTCGACAGACAGCTGCCGCGAATTATTCCCTTTCGTTGGTACACCTTGCTTCTGACTGCATATAGCACACCAAGCGTGAAGGGCAAAGAGACAACAGGGGAATGTCTAAAAGCATAAATACCTCCAACCACGTCGTCTTTGTCGAGCTGTATCAGTCTCACCATCAATCTACTCTCCTCAACAGCAAGAGTCCTCTTCTATTGACACCTGCCTTCTTTGACTTCAAATCTCCATTCACGAACCATCCTCTCAAATCATGTCCATCATCAACACTCCCCGTCTGGACCGCCTTTGGCAGGAGGCCCAGATGCACCCAGAGTGGGCAACCACTCGTCTGTGGGAGTACATCTTCAACCACATCGTCTTCAGGGATGAGAAATGGGTCGTCTCTTCTCAGCAGCCTGCAACTCGCCAGGATGGGGAGCTGAGGCGAGTCGACCTCGTTGTTGAGAAGATGAACAGCGATGCAACCAAGGTCGAAACTGTCTTGTTCATCGAGGCAAAGCGTGAAACCGCTTCGACTGCCGATATCCAAGAGGCTGAACATCAGGCGTTCACCGCCGTCTGCGCCTACTGCATCGATACCGGTGTGAAAAATGTCTGGGCCATGACGTGCGTCGGCGGTGCGGCGAGACTGTGGGCATTCAAAAACAAACACATCTACCTGACCCCGTTCGTGCCCGAAGGCGAGGGATTATCGGACAAGAGTGAATATCTGGACATAGTCGTCAATGGCCAGGCAATCATGGCTGGCCTGGAATACATCAAGAGGCACACGACGCCTCCAGATAGTCTCTTCCCAAAAACTCCGTCGTCTGAGCCTTCCAGCCCAATGGTTCCCCAGGACTTGGACGGCACCGAAGCCATGCAATTGGACGAATATGGCGGACGTGACTATGAATCCAATCCCAACCCAAGCGGCATGGGTTTTGGAGAGACTTCGGACCCCGCTGCTAACGACAGAACTCAGCCGTTCGGCGTCGTTCAAGAACCCGTCTTCACCTGGCCTGAAGAAGAAGGGTTCACGGCCCCGATGAACCAGGAAGAAACAGAGGAACTGTCCCATAATGACCCTACCCAGCAACAAGGGGAAAGAAGCAGGGATATTGAGGTGAAGGTGACAAAAGTAAAGCACACCATGAGGTCAGACGAATTCATCTTCACAAACAGGAAGAGACAACAGGTGAAGACAAGCAAGAGCGACTGGATTACAAAGACGCGAGAGGGGCGAACCGTGTGGGTTTATAAACATGGGAAGAAGTCGGTCTATTGGACAAAGAAGCTTGATTAATGGCCATGTTGACATAGACCCCCTGACAAGGGACAGCCGAGTTGCTGGCCATGTAGTTATTTCCTTCACTTAGTTTTCCACAACCAAGAATGATGACTCGTGTGTAAACCAGAACTTTATAACCCCCTGGAGAGATTGACATTTCCACCCCTGATCGCTTTGCTCGTGACGAAGGCTGTGCTCGAACTCCGCTTCTACCCTGTATAACACACGGTCCCTGCGAGTTAGATGAGACTCGATTCGAAAGCAAATTCGGGTTGGCCGAATAACGGTCTTGGTTGCATCTATATGAAGCCGGCATTCCCCGACAGCGCGAGACCCACCGTTTTCATATCCGAGCATGATACCTCTGCAGAACCCGGTACTCTTGTCGTAGAAGGTTCTTGTCCAAGAAACGCCTTCCAGGGGTGCCCATGACAGGAACGAGTCGTCGTCGTCGATTGGGCTGGGACCAGGACTCTGCACGGGAAAACGCCTGGGAAGTCCTCGGTATGGGGCGGATGTGGAATATGCCCCGAAGTACGGGATATTGTGGTTTTCTCTTGGCTCGCCATGAATCAAGGTGATGGGGGCTTGTTTTGCTAGGCAACGGTCTTTAAACCCGCTGCGTATGTGCCTTCCAAGGATGACATCACCGCTAAGTCTTGTTCGAGCAAGGATGTTATATCCCATGTCCGGGTGATCGCGGATCCCGAGAACGAGAAGTCGATCACCTTTCGGTATTGGTAAATGAATGCAGACCATGAACCGTCGCGGCCTGTTTGGGAAACGATCAAAGGCCCATTGAGCAGATGAGTCTTCCGAGTGGTGGACATGAATGCCCTTGATCCAACCCGATGAGAAGAAGAAGGTGATGCCCCGTATCTTGTCCATTTCGACAGCAGTGAAGCGCGTCCATTTGGAGATCACGGCTGGACGAGCTACACAGGAGGACAAGTTGGGGGGGTTCGGCGTGTTCCATATTGGAAGTGAGCGTATGCTGGGGGGGAGGTGAAGACGTAGGAGGCCATTCTTGGAAACGAAATAAGCGATATGAATTGAAGATGGGTGAAGGATTTTATAATTACCTGAAGTTGGGCGGTGATATCCGAAATACGCTCTCGACGTAAGACGATGAATAAGGAGTGATCATAACACTCCCTTGAGTACCGTTGTTCGCAAGATATGCTTTCGATCTTGCTTATGCCGCCCGAGTTGATGGTCAACCTGATTGCCGGAGGTAGTGACTGGGATGTGCTATGGCTGAGACTGCCATTGCGCTCCCAGGATAGAACCTGACTCAACGGCATAGTCACAAGAGGCTTCAGATCGTTGGTCGACACACGGTTAGCGAATATAAGGGTGGAGATGCACCTCCAGAACAAGGAATAGGGAGAGTGGCCTCGGATCATCTCGAGCAACTCCATCGGCAGTTTGCATAGTAGCGGAAGCCCCGCAAACCGTGCTGTCTTCTCCAACATGTCCAAGTCGATGCCCCGGTTAGCTAGGTGAATGGGCAGCGTTCCTCGCCATGGCTTTTTCCACGCGGCAAACGGCCAAAGCCGGGATAATATATCTGCGCCCTCGACGACATGACAGTTTGCTTTGAAAATCTCCCAGCAGTCGCAGTGTATCGGTATGAACTCGGGCGACTTGGCGCATCCCGTGCACCCGGGGTAGCGACATTGTAAATAGCCGTCGACGCTGGCGATCGTATGGCCCGGCTGTGGGAAGGGAAATGGTCGGGTATGACCACGGCAAGATGTTGAATCACTATTGCCAATCACTGCGGGAGAATGTCAACATGGAAACGAGAGTTAATTAGCGACCCCTCCCTCGGAGGCTACGTACAGGCTATGACCCTTTCATGCCTCAATATCACGTCGTCGCAAATGCCGCACTGGGGTAAAAGTCCCAGATGCCCAAGACGTTCGTCGGCCATGGTGGATGTGATGTTGGTGGTGAGAGAATGAAGTTGACACATGTGGTGGTGGCGTCGGGTTAGGCATCTATACATGCAATTTCGGTTGAGAGTTTTTCCGAATTCCCCTTCATGTTACAGGATGCAAAATGGAAGCCAAGAAAAAACACAAAAAGCAATATCTCGTATTTAGACAAATTCGAGAGTCCATCTTCTTGATGCCACAAGGTTCTACGTAGGCATTACGTGTCAACCTCGCGATAATCCGGGACGCGGGTCGGGCCATGTCTGTGGAGTGCTCGGTTGTAGCCCCCCTTCATATTCTTGAGGGCGTTGATGATATTTCACTAATGGACAGTGGTCAGAAGGGACTCAGAGAGCAGTGGGATATTTCATGCATCTTATAGAGCCACAGCAACTGCGTTAAGAGCTGAATTCGGGTGGAGGGGATGTTCTGTCACTTCAAGAGGCATACCCTGATACATTGAAACATGGAAAGTGAGAAGAAAAAAAACAGACGATGAAAGTCATGTAGTTAGTTGCTCGCATTTAATCAGATGAGTACCTAAAGAGAAATAATCTATAAAATACTATTTACAAATATCATAATAAACCTACAATTATTTTACCAGCCTATTTTTACTATAAGCAAAAGCTGTACCACAGGGAATTCGCCGTAACGTCCGCTCTCTACCCCAGCCTCCCGGTCAGTGATTACCATTCACAGTCAAGTTAAGCCCAAGAGAAATGTTCCAGATGCAAGAGTATATCTCCAGCACCTCTCTTTGCTATGCGAAACTGCTCGCGTGCTACGGCAGTCGAAACATCACTCTGTATGCTGAGAGGTCCACATACAAAGACGCCGAGGGACTGGCCGGCACCGGCCTCTTCTTCCACCTTTACTGTCAGGTCGGGCCTTGATTTGAAATGTCGGATGCTTGGCTTGAGACTTGGCGTGGTCTTTTGACCATCGTCTGTGTCTGATATCGGCATGGCTGGGGCATGAGTCGGCTGGGACGCCTTTTCTGGGTGATCTAATGTCTTTGAGAATTGCCCCGCTTCTGTCGGGTTTTCTTGATTCTCTTCTGAGCCCGTGTAGTATATCCCGACTTCAAGTCCACTTGTTGGCGCTTCTGACCGTGACTTTAATAAATGCTGGACCTCCTCCTCGAACCAAGTGGTAGTCAAAACATCACGAGTGACTAGGATGACTTTCAGTGATCCGGGAGAACCTCCATCTGCAAGAGGTCCGGCTCGGAGTTGACGGTCTAGATACGCCGTGATGAAAGGTAGGATCCAACCCGCACCAGATCCACCAGCGATAACAAGCATGCGCTGGCTATCGCCAATAGCTGTGGCGTCAACACCACCATATGGGCCGTCTAGTAAGACTCTCATCTTGGTGTTTGTCTTCAATTCGGTGTAATGTGCCAGCCGAGCCGTAAACCCACCACGAGGGCGAATGAAGAAGACCAGCTCGGATTCGCTGAATCCGCTTCTGGTGTCCCTGGGTGGCAGAGAGCAGGCCGTAAACGGATGAAGTGTCAAAGCGTGAGGACCCAGACCCATGAAACGGATAAAGTAATGCTGGGCGACGGTCCAAGTTGCCTTGGTCGGTACAGAAACTCGAATGAAGCCGTTGGAAGCAAGAGTGAGCTCGGCGTGATGGCTAATGCCGTGTTCGAAGTAGATGCGCGTCTGCCGATATAGCCATGACAAGGAGAACAGAACCCCAGTAGCAGCAAAGTAGTCCCTGCAGATGGTCAGTCATGAGTTCTGCTGAGGGTTGCTGCAACATACCATGCAGTTAGTGTAGCGTCGCAGTGGAAGAACAGGAACAGCACAAACACCAGCGCTGCGACGAAATGAGCGAATTTGAACCACTCGTAGCATAGACTCCTATGCAGATACATTAGTAAATAACCCCATTAAACGTGGTTTCGCCGTCGCGTACCTCAGAGGTCCCCACGAGGCAAAGGTCAACCAGGCCTGGGCAATAAGGGCGACTACACCAGTCCAGTAGAAGACAGTAGCTTTCCACATGTCGACCATCATCCCCTTGTCAATGTTATAAATGATGAATGGGAAGGTGTGAATGAGGGAGAGAACGAAGAACGCGTAGGATATCCAACGATGGCACGTCTGAAGCCGCTCATGTGACACGCCAGTTACCAAAGTGATAAAGTTGGTCTTGGACGATGTAGCTATCACAAAGGGGAGGCAGGCAAGAGCCATCCAACCTGTTCTTGTCGCGATGGGCGGCGAGGATCCGTAGTCGACCTCGTCAGTGTTGGGCCAATAGTACGGTTTCGGACCAAGTGTCATGGCAAAGAAGAAGACGGTACCGACAGCAGCCAGTGCCAGCAGGCCGATAGGTGCCGAGTTCCAGTCCAGAGTTGGGATTCTGAGTGTTCGATATGATAGGTATCGATACAGCGCCTTGATCTTGGTCACGGACCTCGTCTGTTGGACTCTCCGAGGTGTCAAGCTTCCTGCAACGTAGACCAAGGCGAACATGAGAATGCTTGCTAGGAATAAGGCGACGGTAGGTAGCGCATAGCGGTGATCGGCTTCATACCTAAGACACGCGTTAGTTGATGCTCAGATGTAGTCATTCTGCGACTCACCAGAATCTCCAGTAGCCCTCTTGGTATTCGCATTGCGATGTCTCATTGAACATGCATTCGTACTCGCGGTAGTTGCCAGAGAATATCAGTGGCTTATCAAGCCATGGTGTTGCACGGCGCTCGATGTGCTTGTCCATGTCGACTTGGTCTCCAAACTCAAGGTAATCGAGTGAGCTGTACTGCTCCAACTTATCAAAGAAGACTGGGCACCTGGGTACGCTTCCCTTTTGTTTTATTTATTCCCGACCAACTCTTCGCCAAACCCGACACTATGTACACTAAACTAGGTAGTCAGTCCGGTCCCTCTTGGCTAGATTACCGAACCGTTGCTCCGGGCTGACCGGTTGCGCACGTTTGCGCACGTTTTCCTGGGGTCATGACTGGTTTAATACACGCGATGATGCAGAATAATCACCACCGGTTCGAGAATCCATGCGAGTCACGGCTAGACGGCAAACATGTGCAAGGGTATCACCAATGGTAAACCGTTCTCGAGACTGGAAAGCCCACCTCGCGCGTGAAGGCCGCGAATCACCTGTTACTTGATAAATGCTGACAAGTGGAGGCCGTCGCGTGGGTAAGCTCTCGATTAATACCTATGCTTGCGACTTGATACCCCTGAGACCAAAGTTCTATTACTCTGTCACCACTCGACTGAGAATTTTGAATGCTTTCGTTGACTGTGACTCTTTCTATCTTCTGACTCAGTTATCCCATCTCGGACCCTGCTTCAACTATAACATAGAACACATTTGTTGACTGAGACTCCTTCAAGATGGACATGTCGACAATGACAATGGCAATGGGCACAGCCATGTCCGAAATGCCAACAGCCACCTCAGCCTCTAGTTCCATGTCTACGTCAATGGGCAGCATGGACATGTCGGATTCTTCCATGATGCCCGCTAGCGACATGGCCATGGTATTCTTCCGAGCCGTCACAACACCACTATTCTCCTCGGCCTGGGCTCCCTCCAGCGATGGCACTTATGCCGGTACCTGCATCTTCCTGATCGTCTTCGCTGTTATATACCAGATCCTCAATGCCGTCAAGCGTACACTCTTCAGCTCTCCCGACGCAGTCGTTCTACCGAGAGACTCGTATAGCCCCAACATGTCAGCCGCCGAGCGCTTGCGAGAGCAATTGGCCACGCATCCTTTCCGCATGGCCACCGAGACGAGCCGCGCTCTGTTCCAAGTCGTTACAAGTGGCATGGGGTATCTCTTGTATGTCAGGTCTTCCGCAGGCAGTTCGAGGCTGTCAGACTTTGTCTTGTGCTAACCATGGTCGATAGGATGATCGCTGTCATGACAATGAACGTCGGCTACTTTCTGTCAGTCTTGGGAGGAATTTTCCTAGGTACTTTGATTGCTGGCCGCTTTGGATCTGATGGTTCCTCCGGACACTGAGCCGAGGTGACGACGCTACCATCATCGCGGCGCCTAGTTGTCCCTGTCCATGAAAATTGTGTCGGTACTCTGCGCCAAGGAGTAGTCTGGCCATTGATTCATGTCGACATTTGGGAGTTTCAATTTCTTCACGGGCTAAGTGTCATGGAGTAATTTATATCGCCCATTGAGATATTGTCCCGATCTTCTGAACGTTATATCCAGCCAACACAACTTCACTTGGTATCTTCTGCTTTTCGCGACTTGATGCCAGCTAAAAAGATAAATAGAACTCATATTCACGCCTGAAAAAATCCTATACTCATACAATCCGTAACTCGTGTAAAATCATACTCATGCTGAACTGCCTCACTCTACCTCAAGAAGCTCATGAATCAACTTGGCGGCCCTCTCCATACATTCACAGAACCTCTGCGTCCTATCCCTCCCAGTAACGATCGAGAACTTGGCTGAAGCAGCATCAACCACATACTGAACCCACACCGAATCAGGATACCTCAGGACCATGCCAAACTCTCCACCTCCAGAGCCTCCGAGATCAGTGGATCCTGTCATCAGCCAGTGAGGTCGCATGCTGATATAAGTTGGATCGCTGTAGATTTCTGGCATCTGCTCGTCGTCCTTGAGAACGGTTTGCATGGCTGACATTGTTCGTTCGTAGCCTTTTCCTTGTTGTACTCTGTTGACGTTGGCGACGTGACTTCTCGCTGCAGCGACTAGCAACGTCTGTCGCTTTTGAGCTTCGATGGAAGAGTCGTCGGCCGCATCGCAAAACGCTTTGAGCTCAGCCGTGTATGTTTGGATAATCTCAGGGCGACCCTTGTGCGCGTGTCCCATGGAGATGGCACTCCAACAAGGATGGTTCTCGCCGAGGAAGTATTTGGATGCCAGCTGAACCATTGTCTCAAAGATGCCCTTGGCGGGAACTTTGTGAAGCTGTAGGTACTCTTGACCAAAGTTGACGCATTCCCATGTCGTGAAGCCAATGATGGAGGTTTCCTGCAGATATCGAGCTCGAACATGGACGATGCGCTCATCAATGGCTGGGGAGGATTGACAGGTGTACTCTTCCAACTTGATCTCATTCACACCGTTCCGTGAGTCTAGTGTGTCTGGGCCGTCTCGTCGATAGCCGAGGATGGCCGAACTAGTGGCATCGTACAGCTCTCGCACTGTCATTCCGTCGATCATGCTGTGCTCAATGACAGATCCAGAGACTCCGTTGGAACAGACGACAAACTTGAGACCCTTGTCAAACCAGCGGTTAAAGCCATCGTTGAGTTGCCAGCACTTCATTCTCTCGAAGGGTGCGGTTGGTGCACCGTCATCTAGACTGACGACGAATGCCGCACCTTCAACCATGTCGAGATATCGCTTGTTGTCCGGGCTCAGGTTCTTGAAGACTTGGCGCATCTGGCGAATGTTAGTATACCAGGCATACACAGTTGATATGGAGACGTACCTCTGCCCACGAATCCCGTTCATCTGCTGTCAAAATGCCAACCCAGGAATCACCATTCACCTTGTCCAAGATGGCCTGAAAGGTAGATTCAAGCTTTGCAAACCGAACATGCCGGCCTTGCTCATCTGTCAAGTTGAGCTTGAATAGGTGTCCCCGTCTAAGAACAGCAATGTAGTTCTCAGACGGCATCTTGCGCATCTCATCAATGCCCGGAAGAGCCTCCCTGAAAGAGTTGAACAACCATCCGTGGAGGTACATGCACTGGGGTCGACCACCAATCATAGTTGGCTCTAGTCTGCCGCTCTCAAGCTTCTGCTTGAACTCGAGTGCTGCGAGCGAAATGATGGCCGCCCTCTCTGCTTGTCTGTGGGGAAACCTGCTCAGTGTGTCGCTGCCGGCAAACGTGCTGAACGGCGATACAGGGTAGTTGCGGCCTGTGAAGATGGTTTCCAGATATGGCTTGAAGAGCCAATTGTCGATGGTTGGGTCATTGAAGCGGTCCATAAGTCTGGCATGGAGCATTCTGCCCATGCTACCAGGCTCGCTGAGCCTTTGTAGCAAAGTGACCATGTGCTCTAGCTCTGGTGGAGTCAGAAGATGCTTGATGGCGCTGAAGTAGAGGTCGAGAACTATATCAAGATCGAGAAGAGGCAGGATGGGTAGTTCCTCAGATGCGGCACAACAGTCAAAGCCGTGCTTGGGATGACCGTTTTCTTGCACCAACTCTTGGATCTTGTCCGGCTTTTGAACAGGGCCTGAACCCTTGGTGGACGACCCGTTGGTGACAGACCCGTTGGTGACAGACCCGTTGGTAGCTGGTCCGTCGGTAGTTGATCCGTTGGCCATTGGAGTATCGTTAACAGTATCGTTCGTGTCATCTGCCTTGTTCTTTTCGATGCGTTTGGACTTTTGAACGATTGTGTCTGTCAGGGTGATGATGCTTGAAGCATCCAGAACCTGGGATGTCTGCAGCGGGGCCTCAAATTCTCTCCCAATCCAGTTCTTGATCTCGATGGCAACAAGTGAGTCGATTCCCAAATCAGGAAGAGGCACATCCAGTCTCAGGTCATCTGGACCGATGGCAATGAGTTCCCGAATTTTTGTGGTCACAGCTTCGGAGACCACATCATGAATCCCCTGTGGAGTGGTGGCAGCTGCGAGTTTCTGGCTGAGAGTTACAGGTGCTTGTTGTGCCTCATCATCGGCCGATGTAGTGAGATCCTTTGTCTGAAGGATATCGGTGAAAAATGGGTAGTTGTAGGTGCCGTCGTTGGGAATCGCATTGGGATCAATGCCGACAATTAACTGGGAATACCCATCACGAGGAGCCTGCGTGCCAACCGCATACTCAACCATAGAAATGACCTCATCAAACTCCACAATCGTGGCTCCCTGTCTGAATAGCATCTGTCTTCGCTCCGGACCAGTAGTATCAGCGTCAGAACCACCAATCAGCGCAGGCATGATTGTCGTGAAATGCGTCTTGGATCCAGCTGCGAGCTGCTGTCTCGCAAACCCTTCTTCGAACGAGTTGCCAGAGTTGTAGTGGGCTTGTCCCTTGGTACCTAGAATAGCTGCGGCTGAAGAGACCATGACGAAAAATTCGAGGCTGTCGCTGGCAAACGCGGAATGAAGGTTGAGGGTGCCGATTCGCTTTGGACGAACTGCTCCGTTGAACAGCTGGGCATCCATATTCTCCAATGTGCCATCCTGTTCATGAGTTAGATAAGTACTGGCTTATAAGAAATACCGGAACAAACCTGGAACACAGTGGCTGACTGAATGACACCCCTGACAGGAGGAAGATTGTCGGCACACCACTTGGCCACTTCATGAACCCTGCCTTCATCAGTGATATCGCAAGCTGGGAGATAGAGTTTGGCACCGAGAGCCTCAAGCTCTTTCTCCAAGGCTTCTCTGTGACCTGAGTGCCTCGTTGCACCACTCCTGCTCAAGGCCACAATGTGCTTTGCGCCATGAGACGCGAGCAATGGACAAATCTTCAACCCGAGATTTCCCAGGCCACCAGCAATGATATATGTTGCATCTGGTGAAAGCTGCAAAGGTGTTGGCCGAGGAACCGTGGCCTTGACTAGAGCTCCGTCATCAGCCTCCAAGACGATCTTTGCCTGATTTTTAGAGTGCAGTCGGAAAGCGTCTTCGATGTCGGTGATGGGCATCTTGATGAGTGGAGACACCAATCTGAGGCGATCATTACCAAAGAGCTCCATGACCTTGTCCAAGACCTCTCCGATGACATATGGTCGATGATGAATCAGAGCACCCAAATTGAGCGACACAAAAACAGCGTTTTTGTCAGTCGTAGTCATCGTCAAGGGACTATCGCCGTATCCAATGTCGACAAAAGTGCCGAAACCCGCAAGGCATGCCCAACTGTCTTCGAATCTGGAGCCTCCAAGGGAGTTGAGGATTATGTCGACGCCCTTTCCAGCTGTCTGGCGCAGCACGCCTTCTTTAAAGGTCGAAAATTGGCTCGAGAAGATGTGGCTTTCTGGGATGTGGAATTCGTCTCTGATCAATGTCCTTCCAGCAGAGTCTTTGACGGTGGCGAAGATCCCGGCGCCCATCATTTGTGAGATCATGATTGCGGCTTGACCAGTGGGTTCGTCTGCGGCGTGGATCAGGACACTCTGACCAGCCTCAAGTTTTGCAACGTTGATGAGCGCATGATATGCCGTCACAAATGCCATCGGAAGTGAGGCCGCTTCAGAAAACGTTACTGAAGCTGGCATCTTGCGCATCAGAGTCGGGTTTGAGACTCTTGGGTTGCTCGCAAACGGGGACGTGCCTCCGAGGCCAAACACCCTGTCGCCGACTTTGCATTGCTCGTGAAGGCCAGATCCAACAACTGTTATGATTCCAGCCCACTCTGACATTGCAGTTTCCCTGACCTGCTCGCTAGTATGACCAAGCGTCATGTCGACGTCCGTTGAGTTGACACCATAAGCCTTGGCTTCAATCTCAACGTCCAAAGGGCCCAAGGCACCATGGGGCTCATCGTCCGTGAACCGAATGCTGCTGAGCAGCCCGGGTGTTGCGATCTCCATCCTTAGAGGTCGTTCTGGTGAGAAGAAAGGCGTGACCTCGGTCGTAGCTTCATCTGTCTTGCTTTGAATCCATCGCTGATAGTTTGCCGCGGCCCTAACTCTGGGAACGAGCACCCTCCCGTCACTGTACTCGTACTCTAGCTCGCAGGTAGGGCTTCTCTGCTGATAAAAAGAAATATCCATGATGCGAAGCATGACGCGCAAAATTTCCAAGTTGGAAGGAGAGTCTTGCCTCACGACTAGTGAAACCAGCTTCAGCGATTCGTTCTCTTTACGTGCCACGCGCGTGAAGCCAGTCACCATGTTCATGTCCGCCGCCGAGGAAGAGTTTGCGCCGTCTGCTCTCATGCTGACCCAGAGAACAGACTTTGCCTTGAGAGCGAGTGTCTTGAGCTCTGAGAATCTCGCTGATGATGGGTTTGCTAAGAGTGGATCGGATCCTTCGTCAAGAACGACATAAAGAGACTCTGGGACAATTTTATGCTGTGTAAGGCCAGAAATGGACGATGCCATGCCATTCGTAGCCAGAATTGATGAGAACTGGCCGGCAAAGTTCAGAAGCTTCCCTTCAGTGTTGGTAATGATGTTGATTGGCATTCTCTTGCGCTTCGCAGATGCCAGAGCAGTTGAGACGGCACAGTAACAGCTCTGGCCGACTCTGTCAAAGGACTTGGTCGCTGGCTCAAGACCGCTGAAGCTGTTAACGGAAAGAAGCTGCTCCCACTCGGCTGGTGAAGGCAGTGGCAGCTGATCAGAGTGCTGGCCTAAACAATGCATAAGTAATCGTGTTTAGAATGGGAGAAATGAGGACATACTTGACCACGCGCTTTCCATCATACCAAAAATGAGGTCGTATGTTGGTGATGGGTCTCTCATCCCGAGAAGAACAAGAGCGCCGCCTGGGACCAAAAGTTTGCGTGCATTCTTGATAGCCTCATCCAGTGAGTTGGCGATGCGCAACACGTTGTTGACAATGACCACATCGTAAGAATAAGGTCCAAACCCTTGATCCAGTGGGTCCTGATTGATATCGAGGGCTTTGAAGTCGACGAGCTCACGTTGAGAAAATGAAGACTTGAGCTGCTGCAGGAGCGAAAGTGATACGTCGGTCAAGTCATAAGACTGAATGTTTCGCCCCTCGAACGCCTGAAGAATATCGCCCGTATGGAAACCAGTGCTCGATCCAATCTCCAAAATCTTCATCCGAGGTCTCTTGATCGCATAAGACGAAAGATAATGGCCAACGTGAACTCCAAGCTTTCGTCCCGTCTCGATATTTTCTTGAACTTGACCAAGTCTACCCTTTTCGAGGAGAAGTGGCAAAGGATCCATTTCTCCCTTGACGATTGAGATTAAATTCGGGCCGATTGTGGAGAGGAGAGCTCCCTCCACACCTAGCTTCGGGAGCGAAGAGAGGATCTCGATAGCCGAGATCATGGAGACGTCCGCTAGTAGCATCTTGCTCGCTTCTGAAGAGGTGTAATCTTGCATCCATTTGAAGAGATGCTTTCGGTAACCTGTTAGGGCAGATGGATCAAATCCCTCATCATCTCGATAAATGTTGTTGATGCACGATCTGATGTGTAGAGCTGCACCTCGCGCGAGGACGACATGATGATCGATAGCTGCCTTTCCAGGTGGTGTAGTCGGTCTCAATGAAGGTCCAGAGAAGAAGTCGGCGTCAGTCTCCCAGTCGACATGAAGAACAGTATTTCGCTCATTCTCCTCATCATGCGATTTCTGCCCCTCTCCAATAACAACAGTCTCAAGATTAGACATGCTCACAACTGGCTCCGCCCGTAGATCTGTCTCGTCCCTTTCAAGGACGGCAATCTTGGCTCCAGTGGCAAGCAAGCCAACCACGACCTCGAGTTCTCTTCCAGCTTGTGTTGGAATAGTCGGTGAAAGAATAATCTCTCCGATGGATGTGGGCATGACAGATCCCGACTTGTGATAGATGGCTTGGAGGGGGAGAAATACATGCGTGATTGCGTCCAAAGTGGTTGGATGAATGAGGTGACGCTGCATGAACTGACCAGGCATGTGACTTTGGATGTCCGGGACACGGACCGTTGCGACCGCTTCATGATCCCCGAGCTTGAGATTGACAATGTCAGCAAATGTTGGACCGTAGATATTTCCATTGCGCTCGAGGTTGGAGTAGATGGTATCATGGTCGAGTTCCGTCTTGCAAGAGTCGCGAGCACTTTTCACCCACTTGGCCCGTATATCTGAAGCAATATCCTTCTCTCGAGTGCCCTCTACTTCATTTTCTTGTGATCCGTACTCAGCCGTGATTAGACCTCGGCAGTGCTCAGACCACTGTCCCTCTGCGGAAAGTGCCGCAACGACAAACTCACGCCAGGATGAGGGGCCTCGGCGAAGAATGATTTGGACTTCAACCGTGTCGGGACTATCTGGAATCACCAGGGCTTTGATGAAGCGGACATTTTGAAGTTTGATGTGGCTGATCTGATCGGCTTTCTTCATGTCCTCGGCAAGTTGCCATTCTGCTTGAATGGCCATGCAGACATAACCTGATCCTGGAAAGATCTTGAAACCGTCGATAACGTGGTCGGCGAGCCATGGCTGACGATCAACGCTCAGGATCTGTCGCCAGGTAGGATCAATCGAGTTGCCGCTGATGACTCGCAGGCCCAAGAGGTCATGATAGGGATGCTGACGCAGGCGATACTCCCTGCTCAGTCGAGATTCATGCCAGTACTTGGCTGAATGATCCCAGCAGTAGGTAGGTAGGTCTGAAATAACCTTGGCGGAGAGTGCGGGCAATCCAAGGGAATTGGCAGTGTCGACATTTACAGGGTAACCCAGTTCAAATAGCTTTCCGACCGCAGAAAGGACAGATTGGCGAGCATCTTGAAGACGAACCAGAGCTGACGTGTACTCGTACTCAAAGTTAGAAAGGTTAAGGGCCTTTAGAGTTTGTCCGAAAGGGCCTTTGAGAGCTGCATGAGGACCAATCTCGACAAAGACGGGGTTCATGATGCCGGAGTTCTCTTGGCGGAGACAGCGACACAGACTCTCTAGAGCTTCACTGAATCGAACTTGCGACACGAGGTTCTTGACCCAGTATTCGGAACCGAATCCGAATGTCTTTTCCATCGTGGTGACAGAGGAAAAGAAGCGGACCCCAGTCGACGAGAGTGTGGTTCCCCGAACTAACAGAGGTCAGAGATGAAAGGCGTGAAATTATTGGATCGCTCACCATCTCCAAGTGCGTCGAGATATCGAGGGGCCACCGTCCTCATGTGGTGGCTATGATAGGCTGTGTCAACTTTAAGAAGACGATTGAAAACGGAAGCCTTTTCGAGGAGCTTTTGCAAATCCTCAACGGCCTCTTTGTCGCCAGTCAAGGTCGTGCTAACCGGGCTGTTGATGCATGCAACCGACACGATTCCGCGCTGCAAGGAATTGTTAGAGAGTTTGATCAAGATTTTAGTGTGAGACTTACCGAGTAGGGAACCTGTTGGATATACGGTAAAATGGAAGCTTCTCCGAGACCAGCTGCGAGCATGGCACCTCGCGTAGGGATCATCTCATGGCACCAGGAAGCAATCTGACTTCGACAGAACGATACGGTCAAGGCTTCTTCCTGCGTCAAGGCTCCAGCCGCATAGGCTGCTGCGATCTCCCCACTCGAGTGACCGACAACAGCCTCTGGAAGGATTCCAAGATGCTTCAAGAGATCAACGAGGGCAACTTGGATGGCTGTGCTGGCTGGCTGCGCAAACTCGCTCTTGTCGATCTGCGAAGAAGCCTTGTCTCTTTGGAGTTCTTCAGTCAGGCTCCAAGTCAGTCCGAGTGATTTCAAGATGCTATCCGACTTCAAGATGGAGTCTCGAAAGACCGAAGGGCTGGCGGCCTGCAATAGCTCGCGTCCCATGGCAAACCATTGAGCTCCCTGACCGGTGAAGAGAAAGACAACTGGAGGATCTCTCGAAGATCTCGTCAAGGGTAGGCGTTCGAGAGAGGAAACCAAATCTTCGGCCGATGAGGCAACATAGCTGGCTCTCCATGCCATAAGGCTCCGTCGACTTGCCAAAGTATGGGCAAGATCTCCGAGATGGAGTGTCTCTTGATGTGAGCTCACCCACTTCTGGAGCTCACTGAGGTTCGAACGCAGACAATCTTTTGACTTGGCAGAAATGACAAAGAGGCGAGGGGGGTTCAAGTTCTTGTCAAGATTGTTGACACCGTTGGTATGAGCCTCCCCGTTCGTCTGAGGAGAGGCGTCCAAGGCCTCGAGGATAACGTGAGCGTTTGTCCCACCAAAGCCAAAATTCTGGACGGAGGCTCTGCGAATAGCGCTTGATGGCCACGGTTGAAGTTCTTGGGGTATCTATATGAGATAATCTTGAGTGTCTGCTGTTAGACTTGGAAATGGTTTGAACGTACCTTGATCCCATACTTGTCAATGTCCCGTAAGCTCTTCTTCAAGTGGACCAAGCTCGGTACAGAGGGAATGTACCCCTTCTCAAGGATCAAAGCAGTTTTGATGACTGCCGCAAGTCCACTGGTACACTCAAGATGTCCCATATTGGCCTTGACGCTGCCAACATAGAGCTCAGAGTTCTTGTTAGGACAAAACACCTTTTGAACAGCCCCAAGTTCAATCTTGTCACCAGCAATCGTCCCAGTGCCGTGAGCTTCGACGTAAGCTGTCTCCTTTGGATCGAGGCCTGACTGACTGTAGACTGCTCTTGTGAGCATCTCTTGTGACTCAGCACTTGGGTATGTGATGCCGTTTGTCTTGCCGTCTTGGTTGACACCCGTGTTGCGGATCACGGCACGGATGGGGTCTCCGTCTTGGAGAGCGTCATCAAGACGCTTGAGGACGAGGGTAGCTACACCTTCTCCTCTTCCATAGCCAGAGCCACGCTCGTCAAAGGAGTAGCTCTTTCCGTCATCATTAAGCATACTAATCACGTCAGATAAACTTCTATATTTGATGAATGTGACTTACTTAAGAAAACTCATTCCAAACATAAACTCCGGAGACAGAATGAGATTAGTCCCTCCAACAAGTGCAATTTTCGATTCTCGATTTCGAAGACCCTGACAAGCCTGGTGAAGTGCCACCAGACCTCCAGAGCATGCTGTGTCCAAAGAAAGTGAAGGACCCTTGAGGTCAAAGAGGTATGAAATGCGGTTGGCCACGATGGCCTTGTGAGTTCCTGTGACATGGTACTTGGCTAGGTTGTGTGTATCTTTCATCATCATCGTTTCCCAGTCTTGACTAAACGTCGCGACATAAACGGCGGTGTCAGACCCACGGATACTCTCAAGTGGAATGCCAGCGTTCTCAAGAGCCTCGTAAGACGTCTCAAGGAGAATACGCTGTTGTGGATCAATGGCCTTGGCTTCATTAGGAGAGACTCCAAAGAACTTGGCATCCCATGCGCCAATATCTTGCTGGATGAAATGGCCACCACGTTGGTTATGACCTTCTTGGAAGTCTGAGTATGGATGGTGAAAGGATTCCCAGTTCCAGCGATCTGGGGGGACGTCTGACCAAGCTGTGCGGTCGTTGGAGAGGAGGTCCCAGAGCTTTGAGGGGTTGTCGGCGCCTCCGGGGAGTCTGCAGCCCATGCCAATGATGGCAATAGGGATGGGAGTTTGGGGACAAGTAGAAGGCATCATGAAATATGGTTGAAAACTTGTAGTGACGAGGTGAAGATGAAGGTGCTTAGGCCTAAGATACCACGAGCACAGACTTTGACGTTATATATCCAAGCAACAACCTTAGGCCTCTGGTGATTTCTGACTTTGTTCTCTCATCTCTCGTTCCTCATCCTTCGAGACCACATCTTCGACTCGAGGCCTCTCGCAAACCAGCCTATCAGATCTCCAGCCTAACTATCGTGAAAACACCTTGTCTTCAACCACCGTGTGGCGTAATTCACCAAGGTGCCGCTAATCTCTAATGTGGTCAGTTCCTCCCACCTCGATCATGCCGGTTCATGGATCGTGGAGGGTTCTATATCGCCTACTCTTGCTTCTGATAGGAAGTTGGTTCTCATATCTCGGCGCATACTCAAAACAGCAGATTCTAGACGAGTCACACAATGATCAGATATGCAGCTGTGCCTTTGTGTAACTCTTAGATATGGCGACAGCTTCAGGGGTAGAATTCACACTGCAGCGGCTAAAAGAGTTGTAGAGTGATGTCTTGGAGTTTCACGTACGAGCTACTGCAGTGATTCTCTTTCTTGGATTGCCATGACGAAAGCAAATACCTCATCCAAGCCACAAGCCTTGGGTCTAGATGAAGTCCTGGCTGCACGAAGCCCCTGAAGTAGAAGCCTAACTGCGGCGTAGTTGTGAGGCAGGGAACTCTTGGGGTTTTGAACAACGTACCTAGCTAGCAGTATGGAAACCTGTCCGTCGGATCCGGAAGACTGAGATAATACTTGCGTGACGACTTACACCTTGTTGCTTCACAAGTTCCACTCCGGAACCGCCATGACGTTACACGTGAAGCCATAACCAACTCTCCTAGGTCAATAAACGAGCAAATCCCCCCCACAACCCGACCTTTATCAATCATCACATCAGAGAAAACTCGGTAGTTGGAGCGGGTAGCGGGTAGATAGTATGATGCGGATAGATGAAGCGGGATCGACGCCCGTCGGCGGCTCTTCAAAGCTGCAATCTTCATCCAGGATGCGAATCCCACGAATAGCATGCGACTCTGTTATCCAGGGTTCGAGGCGGAAAAGTCTGGCCGTCGATCCGACACAAGGTCACATTTTTTCGTACACTGTTCGGATTCAAGGGATCCTTCCCCGAAACCCTTGCTCTTCATCTCCTGATTATTCGTCTGCTCGAGGTCACACACTCTTTTGAGATTACGCAGCCTTGATGCATTTGTACAAGACTGCAGAAGGCTAGAAGCTGGGGTAAGATAATTCCCAACAGTTTTTCGTGATGGAGGTGTAAGGCTGATCATCATCACCATTTGTAATCCACATAAGTGCGATCAATCATTTTCAACGTTGACAGTAAGCGTAAAAGTCCGATCTTAAAGGCTTGTTTTTGTTCTATCGTGGTTCCATTCCGCGCTCCCCATGCTGTTTCACTCTCCCTCGTGACAAACTCTTCGCTTATTGCTGACCCAAACGTTACCCCGATTCAACGTATACAGTCCAATCTACGATGAAGAAATAGCTGGGGTATACACGTATTTGTACTCCTTCTGATTACTTATCTGCCTAACCGAGCTGACGAGTGCGAGTGCGAAACACGTCAATGGCCTGACCTTGCCAAGATCTTGTAGGGCGCGCCCGCTTTATTGACACATCGGCTCTTTGTTAGCGTTTCGTATAATTAAGCATAATCCGCCATTTTTCGCCATATTGATGTTTTCTCCAGGCCCGCCTGAACGACAACATGGACGACTCCAAGCATGCGTCAGCCACTACGGCGGCTGGGAATAATGACCCCCACCAGTGAGTTAGATCACCATCTAAATTAACAATCGTTAACTGTTTTGTAGAGGCCGAGAAAGTCCTCCAGTTGAAGCGACAATGAATGCAGATCCAGGCTCAGGGGAAAAGTCCCCACCACAAGACGTGGAACCTGCGCAACCTGCACTCTTGCCAGATGAGGGATCTGAGGACTCGGAAAGCGACAAGTATCTTCATGGAATGCCTCTAATTCTTATGGCTCTGTCTTTGATGGTCGGTGTCTTGACAGTTGCCTTGGATAACAGCATCATCTGTAAGCAAACCACTCTAGACTTTCCTCTCTTGTTAACGTTTAAAAGCTACTGCTATCCCAAAGATGACGAGCGAGTTTAACAGTCTCAGCGACGTCCGTAAGTTTTAATCACCGAACAGCACTACAACAACTGACGATTCAAGCTTGGTATGGTACCATCTATCTCCTAGCCCAAATGTCCTTCCAACCAACCTTTGGAAAAATGTACACCTTTTTCAACCTGAAATGGGTCTATCTCGGCGCCGGTGTATTTTTCGAAGTTGGTTCCATCATCTGCGCCGCTGCACCAAACTCGGCAGCTTTCATCCTTGGTCGAGCGGTAGCTGGGTTCGGAGCTTCAGGTCTTTTCTGTGGTTCCATGATCATCATAACGCAGATTGTCGAGATGAGAAAACGACCGCTGTTTCTTGGTATCATTAGTAGCATGTTTGGTGTTGCTTCTGTTATTGGACCTGCGCTTGGAGGTGTGTTTACTCATTCGGAGCGCCTCACGTGGAGATTCTGCTTCTGGATCAATCTGCGTAAGTAAATAACCAGATGTTACCTGCCAATTCATCAACTAACCCTTTTATAGCGCTCGGTGGCCTGACTGGTCTTATCATTTGCTTATACTACCCGTCTACGCTTGGAGGGGCTGTCAACAAGGACCGCCCGTTGAAGCAAAAGCTACTGGGCTTAGGCCTCAAGAGCGCCGTTATCCTCACAGCGACCCTTGTTTGCTTGTTTCTCGCTCTTCAATGGGGTGGATCTGTCTATCCTTGGCGTGATTCTCGCGTCTGGGGTTGTCTGCTTGGCTTTGGCTTCCTCTTGATCTTGTTCAGTTACATCCAAGTCCGACAAAAAGAAGAGTACGAAACATTCCCTCAAGTATTTCGTATCAGCTAACAGTCTCAGTGCTTTGATTCCTCTGCGTATCCTCTCACAACGCTCCGTTCTCCTGGGTTGCCTCTTTTCCTGCTTGCTTCAAGGCGCAATGATGACACAAGCCTACCACTTACCGTTCTACTTTCAAGCTGTAAAGGGAGACGACCCTCAAGAATCCGGTATCAACATTCTCCCTCACGGTGTCACGGTCTCCATAGCCACCTTGATCAGCGGTACCTGTATGACCCTTTCAGGCTACTATGTACCCTTCATGTGGTTCGGTGCAGCTCTCTTCACCACTGGCGGTGGTCTCTTGTACACACTGTCTCAAACCAGTCCGATCGGGCGTTGGTTCGGGTTTCAGCTTATGGCTGGCGCCGGGTATGGAACGACAGTACAGATCCCGATATTCGCCATTCAAGTCGTTCTCAGCACCGCCGACATCCCCCTCGGAACAACCATGGTCATCATTGCTCAGAGTTTCGGAGGAGCAATCGGTCTCGCCATTGCGCAGAACGTGTTCCAAAACTATTTAAGCCAGGAGCTTAACAAGATTAGAGGCATCGACGTGGAAGCCGTGGTGGCAGCGGGAGGAGTAGAGCTTGAGAAGGTTGTGCCGAACAACTTACTTGCTCTCGTCAGGGACGCTTTCCAGGTGGCTATTGCCAATGCTTTTCTCGTTGCTGTTGGGCTCGGAGGCGCTGCTTTCCTCGTTAGCCTGGGTATGGAGAGGCTGCGAATCAACAAGTCTAAGAGTAGTTAGATGAAGTAAAGATTGGGGTAAGTTAACTACACAATAGATTAATAAGAATAAGAATACTACTACCTGGTAATATGCTATTTTTTCTCAAGTTCACCATAGCTTGAACTACCCGGCGTAGGCTAACTAGTTTAATCCATGTGTACCGAGTTGGTTGTGCCTAAAGTGTGGACAAAGCGCCGGAGTTCGGACTCCCCAGTAATTCCGCTCGCGATACGGAGTAAAGGTGGCTTTGTTAGTTACTAATAAATAGTGGTGTTGGCGCTGTCCAAACGCGAGGACCGAGACGCGAGAACAGAGTCTTATCCATTAGGACGGTACGGTAGCCCTGTTTGAACGCTGGGCCCGGGGGTGCCAATATGGCGCTTTATAAAAACCGCTTGAAACTTGCATTACAAAAACTAATACTCAACACCTCCCACTCCGCCGACGACAGTAGTCATTGCATTCTATGTTCATACTCTTTAGTAGCAATGTCCGTCTCCACCCCTATCCGAGCCTCCAACGCCCTCATCACCGAGGCCAGCATCCCCAAGACCGCCGTCTTTGTTGGCGGGACAGATGGTATTGGCAAAGCTACTCTTATACATCTTGTCTCCAAGGGCTTCCCGATTAAGGTGTATATCGTAGGCCGCAATGAGGCGGGTCACAGGGATCTACTAGATGAGCTTAGGATTTTGAACCCCGAGGCCCAGCTAGTTTACGTCCAAGGCCAGATCTCCTTGATTGCTGAATCTCAGCGTATTTCGAGGCTCATATCAGCTCAAGAGGCCGTTCCCGGGTTCTGACTTCGTTCCAACTCTAAACCGTAGCCACCAGAGTGGACGCGCCTTGACGCTAGAGCGCCAACCCTGGAGCACACAGAGTTTTTTTTTTAATCCGCCACTGAAAGGTGGGTTATGACTGTCACTGACGAGTTCCAATGCACTTCCTCTTGATCCTGTTGAGGGGATTGAAGCCACTGGAGCCGGTCGTCCAAACTGGGCTAGCGTTCCGTCAAGTCGGCCAGCCACGACTGTCAATCACCGGACGCTGATAAATGACCCCTACGGTTAACGAGAGGTCTAAACGTCCATTATCAATTTTCCCCTATAGAATAATAGTTAATCCATCTAAGGCCCCCCCCCTTATATAGCTAGACTTAATTATTATTATATATCTTATTAACCTTTATATATAATAAGACTAATAAAATAAAATATCTTTTATATATATTAAGTAATAAATTAATTAAAATACCTTAAAAAAAATATATATAATATTTCTTAGCTTTATATTAATTTATATAAATATATATATTATTAATTTTATATAAAATATTTTAATTTTATATATAAAATATAAAAACTTATTTAAGGCTTTATTTTATTAAAAAAATCTCTTAATTATTTATTTTTAATAAAAAAATTTTATTAATAATATTACTATAATAATATATATATATATAATATTAGCTTAGTTTAAGAAGTAAAATACCCTTAGGGTAATTAAATAAAAAATTTAAAAATAGATATTTAGACCTTTCGTTAACTATAACCCCGGCCATCTTTAACCCTGGGCTTCAGCACGACATGAGCGAAAGTTTAACCAACCGAACAGTCTTTTATGCATCTCCCCCTATGAAGCTAGTCTCCCGTCGCAGAATAAATCTCATCCATCGTCTTTCATTAGGGAAATCACCACCTCAAAGCTTCTTGTCTGAGAGTTTCCATCCCCAGCATCTAATAAGCCTCACCTATCGGAGTAATTGCCATTGGACAGGGCTATGGTCTATCACGGTCGTCCTTCCAAATATTGCTCGCCCTGCAGGAGGAGGAAGATCCGGGTAAGAAAGCTACTCCATGAGTGGACCGCTCATAGCCCGGATCCTATGCTGATGCTGCCCATACGACGCAGTGTGATCTAAATCTTCTAGGCTGCGGCCAGTGTCGCAGAGCCAAACTCGCCTGTCATGGGTACCGCAACCTAGAAGAGTTGGATATCCGTGATGAGACACGAAGCACGACCCAAAAGGTCCTCGCTCGCCATGCACCCACTCAGTTCACCACCACTCCCCAACTCTCCTGGGATATGGTGTCTCGCAACACCTTCCTCTGCCTCTATATTGATCGATACTCCTACGGCTTTGACGCCCTAGCTTCTCTCCTCTCAACGGCCCCTGCTTCCGGACATCTGCAGGCGAGTGTCGATGCTGTCGGGTTAGCCTTTATGGCCCTCCATGTGAATCGTCCAGACCTAACGCCCCTAGCGAACCGGCAATATTTGGTTGCCATCCGGGCAGTCAGAAGAGCGATTGGCATCTCACAACAGCTGGCCAGCAACGGGACCCCCAAAGCCGTGGGCGATGAAACCCTGCAATCAGTGCTCCTCCTCGACCTCTACGAGAAGCTGACCATGCACCATCAATTGCCAGGACTTCCGGGCTCTTGGTTGAGCCACCTCCAGGGCGCTCTAGGTGTGGTTCAGTCCCGCCCGAGCACCGACTTCCGCAATTCGACTACTTGTCAGCTTGCCGGTCGAACCGTGATAGCTCTAACTATTAGTTGTGGTGCAGCTGGTGTGCCCATACCGAAAGCCCTGCAAGACGTCCGGCAGGATTTGGATCGCTATATTCGAAACTCAAAATGGACGTTTATCAGCCTTTTGATGACTATAGTCAATCTTCGTGCCCGCATGCGGAGCAACTTGCTTGCATCAGACGAGATTCTCACGCAGGTGTACGAGCTGCAGGACCAACTGGCCCTTGCAGAGAGCAAAGTTCCACGCTCCTGGAGGCCACACAGGGTGAATTCCCATCAAAAGCTCATCTTTGACCATTACTACGATATTTATTCTAGCCACTACGCGACCCAGGTCTTCAACGCCTTCCGAATCCTACGTCTAGAGATGTGTAGCATCATGCGAAACCTCCATCCCAACAGCTCGATCGCGGAGACGATTGACCAACTAACACGGGACATTTGCGCGGCCGTGCCTCAGTTTATACTTCCGGAAGCGAGACCTAGGAATACGATGCCATTTTCGCCGCTGCAGATGTTGGAATGCCGTGGTATATTGACCGCTCTTTACGCAGCTGGACAAATTACGACCGATATGTCTTTGCGAGAGTGGATCTTGGAGTCCCTGGCATATATGGCTGAAAATGGCATCAAGACAGCCCAGGATGTGGGCCACACGTTGGCGTTTACTCCAGAGGTAGACTATTGGGCTGTCTTCGCTATGGTTGGGAGTTGCGGGATTACAGCCTGAGGGGATATATCATATTCATAAAAATTTGCAGCTCTATATATCGTCGGACTCGACGGCAGTCCCAACAGAGCACTTTTCTTCTTCCAGTAGAGAACTCGCGGAACCCTAGCCTTGTTGGGCACTTGGGGCTCGGGACTCTCCCCGCTTGCACTATAGTTCGTCCGCGACTCGGCCCAGGTGACGACGCGAGGTGATATATCGTCGTGTTTACATTTTGGTCTATCGGCTGGCGGAACTCTAGCCTCGTTAAGCCTGGGTGCATGATCCAGCACTATCTGACACAGCATATTTATACCAGGCTACACGTCCTAGACCCTTCACCAAAGCCACTTGACACGCCCAGCATCACCAACAATCCTACTACTCGACAATCATCCAGATCTTCACAAAAAAAACATTTCTACTACCTCTCCTCTTTTACACCATGTCTCAGGCCCAGGATCTCGTACCCTACACTACTGTCATTCGCGACATCTACGCGCCTATCGGCGAAGTCTGGGGCATCTTGGGAGGCTTCGGAGCCGAAAAGACATGGTATCCAGGATGCATCAAGCTCAGCCTGGAGGGGTTTGGCATCCGCAGCATCCGCACCTTCTGCTACGAGTACGCCTTTGGTCCGCACAAGGGCGAGCGCTACGAATTCACTGAAGAATTGATCGAAGTGGACGCTGCCAACCACTCCATGTCATTCAGAGTGCGGAGGCCTGATTACCCTGACATGACGGCCGTTGGGACGACTGCGCTGGAATACCTCGGCCCCAACAAAACTCGATTTATTTGGAGGGCTAAGGGGAGTCGACTCCCGGAGGAGCAGATGAAGGTCTTGGCTGAGCAGGACCTGGAACCGCGCTTCTCTGGGCTTATAGCAGCCATTGCAAAGCAAGTGGAATAGGCACCGTCGGGTCAGTTTGTCATACACCAGTCGAGGGAATGATATGAATGAAGCCACCGGTTTCTGGGGTAATTTGTCCTTATACGTATATAGATAGGTTGAAGAGCGTATTAGGTTCTTCCATATTTCATACTTCAGCTCCTCCTTCACCACGCGAGATGTTTCCCTCCTCCTGGCGGCATGTTAGATCCGATGCCGTGATTTAGTCAGAGGCTATGTGTGTCAGCCGATCGAATATCACCCACTTTTACGATACAAACACTTACCGTTACTCGTTAACCTCGCACCAAAGTCTCTTGTAGCCACTCCAGCAGCTGCTTCCATAATCCTCGCAGCAGCTCTGGCTTGGCCTGTCGCCATCTTTGTTGAAGGGGTTGCAGAGATCGGCATAGTTCTTGTGCTTGCTCCAAGCCTTCAGGACTTTGCCGGTCTCGTCAATCTCCCCAATGTTGAATTTGGTGCTTTCACAGAAGGGAGCTGTGCCGATCCAGTAGCACCAGCGGTTGTTCATGGAGCAGCGTGACACGACGGGTGTCACGAGCGTGGCGAGAGCGGCGGCGACGAGCACGGACTTCATGTTGCAGGTAGTATATCGAGTTGTTCAAAAGAGGACGGTAGAAAGATTAGTGAAGAGTGAGCAAGTGTGATGATTTTTGTCTTCCTGTTTCCTTCGTCTCCTGGGTATTTATAGTTGAGTGAATAGTCTCTGGGTGATATTTGTTGGAAATAAAGGAGATAATTCTCCGTCCTCAGACAAATTCTGTCTTGAGCACATCGGGCCTTTTTTGCCGTGATCTAAGCCAAGACTCTCCCCTCCGATAAATAATGGTAAAATCTCGGCCGTGAAGGCAAATGTCTCGGACCCTGAGTATATAGCAAGACGCAAGACAAGTCCGGATCCTCCTGCATTCTGACTGAGATCACATATCTTCCCCCGCTTGTGATCTCCGTCAATGATGGGGCTTGCACCTTTCCCGCTGCTGACGGACCGAAGATTCATCCCGTTGTTGACATGTTTGTCTTGCCGAGCAGCGATATGTAGTTCTTGGATTGCCACTCAATTTGGAGATACCGGGTAGCTTCTGTCGGGGGAATTGGCCAACTTGCCAACAATACACACATGTGTTCTGTGCTGAATATTTTATAAATGCTAAATGATATTTTCCATATAAAAATAGCTGCCTTATTATCTATTCCTAGGAACCCAAATTCGGGCTTCCACCTAAGTTATACCTTAGGTAAGTAGGTAGTTATAGATAACTACACGAAGGTACAGCCGATGAAGCTGGCTCATTATGGCGCAAGAAGTAATGCAGTGAATAGACAGGTAAGTGTAATGATTTATTGACTTCTCGTAAAATACAAAAAATCTGACATCTGAAGCTTGGACTAGTTTTTGTCAAGCCGGCGGTCAGTAACTCCTATCAAGCACCATATCGACTCAGCAAACTGGCAAAACTTGGTGGGTCCATCAACCCTGGTTTTGGCTCCTTGATTGGTCTTTGGCCTACGGTTGAAGCCCCTGCTACGAGGCGAGCTCTTAGCAACAGCCTCTAATGCGGGATAGCGAATCAGAAGAGTTAAAACCAGGGTCCAAAGACCCACCAAGCCTTGCCAATTTGCTGAGTTGATACGGTAGACTGTCCGAACTACGTGTGAATCCCGCAACTCCACTCAAGCCTTAACCCCTCCCCTCTGTTTCATGAGTATTACAAATGCAATACAGACCAGAATATTACCAAGCAAGATCCTAGATATGGGGTGATGAGGCACATATATGGCCCAATTAGGGGATTAATGCAATTCGCTAGGTAGTCGTAAGAGGGGAGGGTCCATGGTGTGATCGACCTTTGCTCCAAGAGTCCACGGGTTTGCACATCAAGACTGGCTGGCTTCCAGGTTAGGTACCTCGGGAGTCGCACAATTAGGTGGCATTAGTAATCAGCTCTAGCTTTATTCCTCAGTGCCTCGGTAGGAACATTAGTCAGGTATGCAAGGAACCATTGGCCAACCCAACACAAAAACCTGATGGCATGAGTCGTTCTAACTTGACCATAATTGTTACATAACTACCTAGGCATTAAACATATCTCTTTCTCCCCCTGATTCTAATACGCAGCTTGATTAATTTGGCCGCAATCATGGCGCCAGAAAGGATCGAAAACGTCGCCGCCAAGGGCATTTCCTACTACACACCAGCCCAAGATCCCCCCGCAGGCACGCAACTCAACGGATCCACCAAGCTCTTCACCCCCATCACAATCCGCGGCGTCACATTCCCCAACCGTCTTTTTCTCTCACCTCTGTGTCAATACTCGGCCGATAATGGATACGCGACCGACTGGCATTTGACACATCTTGGCGGCATCATTCAGCGTGGTCCAGGACTAGCAATTGCCGAGGCCACAGCCGTCCAGCGATTGGGTCGCAGCACGCCCGAGGACCTCGGTATCTGGGAAGATGGTCATATCCAGAAGTTGAAGCAGATCGTCGAGTTCGCGCATAGTCAGAGTCAAAAGATTGGCATTCAACTTCAACACGCAGGTCGCAAAGGCAGCGGAGTTACACCTTGGTTGAGAGGCAACGGCGTGGCTGTCAAGGAGGTCGGTGGATGGCCGGATGAGATTGTCGCTCCTTCAGCGATTCCTCAAGTTGAGGGGGTGAACCCAGTCCCCAAGGCTCTGACCGAGGGGCAAATTGAAAAACTGAAGACAGACTATGCAGAGGCTGCACGGAGAGCGGTCAAGGCCGGTTTCGATGTCCTTGAGATCCACGCGGCCCACGGATATCTACTGCATCAATTCCTGAGCCCCGTCAGTAATCGTCGGACGGATGCTTATGGCGGAAGTTTTGAGAACAGAACAAAACTTCTCTTGGAGATCGTGGAGCGAATTCGAGCTGTCATCCCGGAAACCATGCCACTCTTTGTCCGCATCAGCGCCACGGATTATTTCGAATTCGACGAAAAGTTAAAGCAAGAGTTTCCTGAGAGCTGGACTGTTGATCAGTCTGCCAAACTTGTACCTCTTTTGGTCGACCGAGGCGTTGATTTGATAGACGTCAGCTCAGGTGGTATTCACCGCAAGTCCGCCATCCCTATCAAGCCAGGTGATGGTTATCAGGTCCATCTGGCCCAGGCGATCAAGAAGGCTGCCGGAGACAAAGTGCTCGTTTCTGCTGTTGGGGGTATCAAGACTGGCACACTCGCTGAAGAGGTGTTGCAGTCTGGTATTGATGTGGTCATGGCTGGACGGTGGTTCCAGCAGAATCCTGGCTTGGTCGATGCCTTCGCCCGAGAGCTAGGCGTCGAGGTGAAGATGGCTAACCAGATTGGCTGGGGCTTTAGAGGACGCGGAAAGAAGACAGCCAAGATCTAGAAGTGAAGACTTATTGATGTATAGATGGCGGATTAGAGTCTAGAAAATACATAGAGTCTTCTATCGCGGCTGAACTAGATTATATTGAGACTTCAGATCCTTTCAATGACCACTTACCCGGCTCAACTTCGGTCGAGTAGTTTATTGTCAGCTTCTCTCACCGTCTTGAACCTTATCACTTTAACGTCCTTTGCGTTTGTCATTGTTACTCGCCATGAATGTTTCCTTCGATCCAGTTCGGTGCGCCGAACTTCATAACCAACTCCTCGCAAGAGCAATCTCAAGAATCCCCGACGTGACCCAAGAAGTCAAACGGGACGTCTTCGACAGATGGCTCGAATTACCACCAGAGAAACGGCCGTTTGACATTTCAGAAGATGAGCCGCTCTACACATTTCTATCATTGATTGATAGCTACAAACCCAACGACTTCCCGTTGACAGCCGAGTTCTGCCAGCCCGAACCGTCGTGGTTTGACGACAACTTCCAAGAGCTGGATGACCGACGCATTATTCTGCTATATGTAGATGAGACTGACACGCCAAAAATGGACGGCGGTCTTTACTTCAACCTTGATACTGACTTGGTCTGCTGGACTCGCCTCCGTGGACGTGGCCGGTTTCCATCCGATGAGAAATGGGTTCCACTAGAGCTAGCTCTTCAAAAGGCGTTAGACATGTGGGAGTGTGGCAAGTTCACGTGGGGAGGTGAAACCGGCTGGTATCGGTCCAAAGACGCGGTCTCTTACGTATCCTGGACACCTCAGGATCTAACTACGGCCCTTCACCACTGGGAATACTTGCTCGAGGCTATCCAGTCTCGCCTGCCAGAGGGCACGCCCAGGTCACCTCTTTTGGAGCCCTTGGCCGTCGGCCTGGTCAACAAATTCCAACTTGGCTCTTTTGCTAAAGCCTTTCTTTGTGCTGCAAAACGGCCTTCATTTAAACATGTCGCACCGGGGATAACTACCTTCACACCGGAAACCTTTGCCGCCACCTACGGGGCAGAGTCTCCCACGAGCCGTCGCCTGCAGATTGAACAGGATGGCGGCTTTGAGACAATATCACTCATACTCCCTTCTACCGCTGTTCCTATTCCGAACAGCGACGGTCGACACATATTTGACGGAGAAGATTATCTCCCGCTGGCTGAGAAAGCATTGTACGAGCATCCTGGCTTATATACGACCTTTGTGCAGCCTACATCGGACGGTGATGGGACGGATCTAGTCACTGCTCAAGGCGCGATGAACCCGATCCGATTCGATGGAAGTCGACCGTGGGGACCAGGTGGCAACATACGACTTGAAGTGATGCTTGATTTTTGGATTGCACACGTGGTGAATGGAACGTGGGAGGTTGGATCCGAAGGAGTATCTACGTCGGATAATTGGTTCACGGATGCGCAGACGATAGAAGCTCGAAGGTTGGCGTGGACAGAAGATTGTCGATGAACAGCACACGAGTCTGTCAGCTAATGCATTAAAAACATCATCCAACCGTATAAATGGGTTGAAAGGTCGTCGTGTTAACAAAATTAATCGTCAAACTGGCTACCAATTCCCAAGAACTCGATGGATGGCGCCTTGAGATGACGTACATTTCCCCCTTCCTTTTCAGGTCCGTTGCTCCTGGACCATTCGTTATAATTCATTTCGACATGAAGACTGGAATGGATGCTCGATACCGGGAGGTCCCTCTGGCTTGCTATAGTCCTTGGCAAGTGGACTCCAGCTACTCTGTCGGAAGCTCTCACCCCGGCCTCGTCCTCGCGGCCATTTGGACCTTGCAAACTGCAATGCCCTGTCAGCTGGGGGTCTAGGGGAGTTAGACTGTTCACAACCGAACTTCTCACCTTGAAAGGCGCGGTGGAGATCTTTGGAGAGTCGGGGTTTGTTTGTCGGTCATTGTGTTCGATTTAAAGTCTCCGATCTGTTGTTGTGTCTTGGTCTGTGACTATTGATGAAGGAAAGGGAAACAGAGAAATTCGTAGGTGTTTTATGTTCCACGGGCTCCTTTCTTTGCTGGAATTGTGTTGGATAATTGCCTAAGTTGTGTTAGGGGAGAAAAAGAAAAAGAATAAAAAAACAGAGTGAATTGTGCTAAACGACTTCATGAATGCTCAATCCGCCTACACATCTGGCGAAGCTTGGCAGCCAGCAACACATTATGAGCTGCCTGACCTCGATGACTCGATAAGATTGCGGCCGTGGTCAAGCTAGGACATTCAACTAATAATATTCTACTTTCCAAACGAAAGACATAGTGATATCCAGATCAAAGATTCAACAGGATCAACGATACACTGGCTCGAGGTTGTTGTCCTCGATAATCGTCGTTGCAGGGGAGGGGCTCACATCCTGTGATTGCCAAGCCACATCCGGTGTTCTGGAGGCACAAGGACAGGACATTGTGCATTTCATTTGCCCGCCACAATTTGTGCATGGTTACTTGACTGTCACTGGTCAGTTGGTGCCGTAACCAACACAATTTGTGTTGTCATCCCTGCCCAGCCTCAGTACAAGAACACCGCACCCTTCTCTTTTTTCCCCATCCGCGTGTTGGGTAAGTCGCATCCAACTCAATCGCATCCATCGAGTATCGAAAAATCCACAGACTAAAATCGACATCGCGATGACTGGCGAGGATGACTGGATACCTATCAGCATACGGCCGCCCGACTCAGCAGCATCCACTGACTGGCGACAGCCAGGAATCAGGGGAAATTATCTATCACTTGTGTCCTTGAACCACTTTTCTTCACGACAAGAGGTCTTGAAACTGACGCCACCGAATGTGCCATCACGGGCCTTGACGGACAGGGGAGCGAATTCCTGTTCATCTGGTACGACAGTAGGTGGTGGAGATTCCGGAATTGACGTGGAATCAGTCCGTGATAATGCATCCGAAATTAGCCTCCACTCTGGCCAATATAGCTGTCCGTATAGGAAGCGCAATCCTCTGATGTTCAATGTTAGCGACTTCCCGAGTTGTGCCCTTCATCCATTCCCCACAATGGCTCTGCTTAAGTCTGTACCACCCCTTGCATCAGACTAACGAAGATATCTCTGACGTGCTACAGGCGACATATTGTTACAAACCACCTATCCAAGGACTTCATACACCAATGCATCCTATGTAGTTCGTGGTTCAGGAGCCACAAGGCCCTCCAAAATCATCTCAACACCAAGGCTTGCCGCACCGTACCTCCTACTATCATGAACGGTTGCGAATGGGGAATCGGCGACGCCATTGTGAGCGCTCTCAGCGATCGCGGACGAGGTTCGATGGTGGGCACTTGGGAACACCTATGGCACGTGGTATTTCCCGACAGCGACCCCATGTCTCCAGGTAGGTTCTCCAAACCAATACCAGTCTTGCGTTGGAATGAACCTTCGACTTCTATACAATACCTACTTAACGCCCAATAAGGCTGATTCATTATTCGTCTAGATTTCGTACCCCCGCCAATCGACTATGCGCAGACGAACGCATCGACCCAGAAAGGTGCCGAAAATTTCACCCAAAGTGCCTTGGCAAGCGAAAGTCGACCATTATCATCCTCAAACCCCCAACAGGAAACGTCTCACTGCCAAGCATGCCCTACGGTCGAATGCGAGCCGAAGATGCCGAGCGCCAATTCATCGCTACAACAAGTCGGACTAGCCAGAGTTCACATCGAAATACTCTCTCTGCTAGACCAGCACCGACGCTGGAAGTGCAGGGATACAGAGAGTTGTGATGGATTCGCCAGTGATCTGGGCAGTGAAGGGTCTGAGGATGATACCTGCAGCTCTGGGGTTCACAAATCCGACGGCTCGGCTGGGACAAGTCCAACAGGGACAGCGCCAATAATGGGAAACGCAAGCGATGGGCAGGCGTCTGTGCCACAGGCAGGACAACTGACGCTGCCATGGAGAAGAAATCGGACCGAGGAAGGAGAAGACGACGACGAAGGCAATGGCCGGCCGGGGAAAAGGAGACGACGACAGCCTGGAGACATGGAGCCCGCCCGAGGACGCTTTGCCTGTCCCTACCAGGCCTTTGACGCGTCGCGCAGCTGCTTCTTGCCCTCGCTGCGCAATCCTAATGGCGGATGCGATAGCATATCGCGTCTGAAGTGAGTCAATATTTCTATACCGCCATGCCATGGGGATCACAGCCCTAACAAGTGCATAGAGATCACATGACTAGGAAGCACATGCTGTCTTACAGATGCCAACGCTGCTGGAAGCAGTTCAACGCCAGAGATAAAGCACAGGCACATCCGGAAAGCGATTGTGTTGAAAAGCAAATGCCAGGCTTCGAATGGTTCATGACTCTGGAACAAGAAAGAGAGGTTGAAAACTGCAGCGGGACACACCCCGAGGACTCATGGTGGAAACTCTTTCGACTTCTGATCCCAGAAATGGCTCAAGAGGATATATCACGACTGAAGGGTCGCTACTTCCCCTGTAAGTTTCTGCCGATAACTTTTACATCATAATTTTCTCACTACGCCAATAGACTATGTCCGTGTTGATCTGTCCTTGGTAGTCCCGTCCCTTTACCTTACAAACGTGTCCTTCCAGGACTCACACGTACAGCCTTCAGGTCACCTGAACGGGATTGAGGCAACCCCTCCGGCCTTTCCATCCGATGGTTTCTGGGGGCTTGAAAGCTCAAGCCAGACTTCACAGAGCCTCCTTGTGCCTCTCTATGGAGGATCTATACCTGCGCCATCCTCCATTCCGTCCGCTGAGGGCTCAGCTGCAGACGTGATGACTCTTTCGGTCGCCCAACAATCATCCGATTCTGACTCGACCGCGCCGAGTGACAGGATCAACGTGTCAACCCCTGCTAGTCAATCTAACATGGCATCAAGTTCATCAAGTTCAACCTTGGACATATCACAAATGCAACGAAACTACGAGCGCCAAAAGTTTCGAGCTTCACAGGCAGAGAGAGAAAACGGAGAGCTCCGTGCAACTATGACTGCGAGTCGAGAGCGAGTAAGGGATGCCGCAGTACTTCTAGATGGGCTTTTGGTCAGGGGGAATCTGGATATCGAGTCGTACGAAGAAGTGTCTCGTGCCGCAGAGATTCTTCTTGGTGTGGATAGGTGTTTGCGATGAGGAGTGGAGTGTCATGGAGCATGCAGACATCACAGTCACTTTTTTGTAGGCGGGACAGTAACGAGGTTGGGGATTGGGCGATTTTGAGCCCCCCGAGTAGACAATACTCAGAGCCATCTTTGTTGCACATGCCGGCTCGGTGTATGTAGTCTTGCAGACAACTTAATATTTGCTCCCCCAATCATGTACCAAGTTGTTGGCGAAAAATAACAACTCTTCTATATCAACGATCTTCTAGCTTAGTTATCCCGGGCTTCAACCACAACAAAGAACACAGTTCCAATACATCATAGCATCATATCCCAATGCTAACACTATGGCCCTCTATATCAACGATGTTGATCATCGGTTATCCCGAGTTCAACTATAATAAAGAACACATTTCTCTATATCAACGTTGTTCTCCTTATTTCATGTTCCTTCGCCAAATCTTGATAGGAAGCTTACCACAGATAATGTTGAACGCCTCCACCCTCTGCATATTGAAGTCGGACGAAGGCAGAGCGAAATCATACCTATGCACCAGAGACGCTAGCACAACAATCTGCTCAAGATATGAAATGTTTCGTCCAATACATCCTCGAGCCCCAGTAGAGAAAGGGATGAACAGAGGCTCCATCCGCTTCCGCTCGTTGGGATCCATCCAGCGCATGGGATTGTACGTCTCAGGGTCAGGGAAAACCTTGGGATCTCGGTGGGTGGCGTAGATTGTCATGTTGACTGAAGTGTCGCCAGGAATCCAGTGGTCGAGGATTTGGGCGCCTTCCGGAGGTGTTCGGCGGGGGAGACCGGCTGAGGTAGGTGGGATGACGCGGAGGGACTCGTCGATGCAGGCTTTGAGGAAGGGGAGATCCTTGACCTTGTCGTAAGGTGCGATAGCCTCGTCAGATTCGAGTACACTATCGAGTTCCTGTCGAAGATGCTGCAAGTGTTGTGGGTGCTTGATAAGGAGTTCTAGTGTCTGAGTGAGGGCAATAGCCGTCGTATCAGAGCCAGCATTGATAATGGCACCAATTTCAGATACAATCTCACCCCACTCAAGGTTATTGGGACTACCAGTCTTGTCCTCCATAAGACAAGAAAAGAAATCATCCAACTCCTCGCCAGCCTCAAACCGTCGAAGTCGTTCCGCAGCCTGATGATAGTAGATATCGTCCCAAGCCTTGGCAGCATCCCACATCTTCTGGTACTTGCCGGGGATAGACTTGGTAAGCCACTTTACCCACGGCCAGAGGTTGTAATCCCACACCCAAACTGCCTGTGCAAGGGCATTTTGGTCTCTAGCATCCCGGTATCGGCCGCGATAGCGGGTTCCGTCGCGCTTCTCTGCGGGTACTTCGTCGGTGCCGGTGTCGAGGAGATCCATCTTGGCAGACAGTGTGATGTAGCAGATGGCCTCAGTTGTCCACAAGTTGATCCAGTGGCTAAAATCGAGGTTGACATCTTGGGGATCCGGAATCGAGCCCTTCAACGGAGCAGTGCACTTCTTATCAAAGGCATCGAAGAGACGCTTGGCAGTGTAGGCGACTTTGTACTCCCACTTCTCGAGGTTCTTGATAGCAAAAGCCGCCGAGAGGAGACGTCGCTTGCGAGAGTGATCGGGCTTATCAACGACATCAAAGAGGTGACGGTGGGATCCAGAAAGAACCACGTAATTATTATCCTTGATGCACTTGGTGTTGTGACCATAAATCGCCTTGACAGCACGACTGTCGCCAAAAGACAGCGAGTTGGGGCCGATTCTGAGGATAGGCTCGCCAGTCTTCTTGTGGGCTTCGTACAAAGACCGAGAGCGAAAGCCTTGAGAAGAAGTGTAACAGTGTCGAAAATCGGTGATGCCTGAGAGAAGGGCATAGTTGGGGTACTTGCGAAGACCCTTGGGGTCCAAGAAATAGACAACAATAGGCCTGACGATCAAGTAGGCGAAGGCCAATGTGATCACAACGCCTAGAGCGATGTATCCCAGCATGATGATGAGATTCCAAGGCTTGAGTCTTGAAGAAGTGAAGAGTGAAGATCGATGAGGTTGTTTGAGGTTGGGATTAGACTACTCGTATCCGTCTCTTATACTTGACTCTCAAGCTGGAGAAGCCAAAGTCAGACGAGCCTGATGATAGCACTAGCGATAAGATGCGGGGAGTAATGCCGAATCCAGAAGATGACCATTGAGAAGAGAGATGACAGACAAAATGTGATGGATATAATTAGTGAACCGCTCTGTGGAGGAACCGAGTTTGCGGGGAACACTAGCTCGATCAAGGCACTCACCGCCGAACTCTGCGATTTCCGGTAATGCTAGAATCTTGAAGGTTTCATCCTCGGATGGAATAATTCAACTTTATTGTAGTTTTAGGTAATTTTGACCGATGTTTGTGCCTGGCTAGAACAGTCATTTGATACACACCTTTGCACATATTTGTCTTGATGCTGCAGAGGGACGATCACGTTGGAGAAAGGTGGTTGCCGCTAGGCGATCGGGGGCGTCGGCTTCGGCGAGATGTCACCTATCTGGGCATAGAAGTGCCTTGGTAGCTGTCACTGTGTGATCCCATTCGTCAGATCAACTCGGCGAACCTTTGCCTATTTTAGAAAGCTCTACCATCGCTCTTCAACTCCAGGTTATGAGATACGAGTTGCGGGGTGGCTAGAATCGCAGCATTTGTATATCAAACCCAATGGGATCATTGAAGTGAAAGCTATTCAAGGCAAATCGCCATCATCATTCATCTCTCATTTCATTTCTGCCTCCAGCGTTGTTATTCTCTTCCTTTTCGTCACAATGGCAACCTTCAGTTCCAACACCACACAAGTCTTGACAGACGCCCTCGAGTCCCTGTCAAAGAACCTCAGCCATGACGACTACATCCTCCTTCCCTTAGTCATTCTTGGAACCGCCTTTGTAATTAACAAGGGTAGTATCTTCCCCAAGAAAGATCCCCTCTATCACATGTGGTTTCAACGACCTCAAGCAGCTCATGGCTCTGGAGTTGAAACCACAAAGAGGTCGCGCAATGTTGCTGATCTCATTAAAGATGCCAACGCGGACTTGGTCATCTTTTGGGGTTCTCAGTCTGGCACTGCCGAAGGCTTTGCCCATAGACTTGCTCGAGAAGCCCACCAACGATATAAGTTGACGGCAGTGGTGGCGGACTTGTCTGACTACGACGCCGAGTCTATTTCTCTCATCCTAAACACCACACTGGCCATCTTCATCATGTCCACATACGGTGAGGGTGATCCTAGCGACAACGCCCAAGACTTTGTCACCTGGACCCATTCGGCTTTCAGCGTCAGCCTCAACCACCTGAAGTTTGCTGCCTTTGGTTGTGGAAACTCCAACTACCGATATTTCAACAAGACCATCGACGAAGTAGTCACGGCTCTCGTCAAGTTTGGCGCTACCCCCCTCGTACCCACCGGCAAGGGTAATGAGGCAACACGAACAACTGAAGAGGATTTCATGGACTGGAAAGAGAAGCTCTTATCTACTCTATCAACTGACCGTGGCTTGACTGAGGTGGAAGCTGCTTATGAGCCTGAAGTTGAGGTTGTCAAGGGAGAGACTATCCCACACGAAGAACTTCATCTTGGAATTCCCTTCCACAAGACTGCATCCAAGGCCGGAGCCACAAACTCGGATATCGTGTCAGTCTCGGTGATTGGACGCACTGAACTAGCCCAATATGCCGAACAAGACCGCTCTTGCATCGAAGTCAAGGTCGACCTAACGCCCCATGCACAAGTCAAGTACAAGACCGGAGATCATATCGCCGTGTGGGCCGAAAACTCCCCAGAAGAAGTTGACAGTCTTATCCGCATGATGGGACTTGAGGAGAAGCGATCCAACCCCATCCGCATCAATGCCAAGTCCGGCTACGACGATCCCAAGGTGCCTAGCTCGACGACCATTGAAGCTCTGTTCCGCCACTACTTGGAGATTTGCAGCCCTGTTCCTCGAGAGACGGTATTGTCTCTGGCTCGTGTGGCTCCCAGCAGTATGGTCAAGAAGGAGCTCCAGGCCATCAGCAAGGACAGAGAAACTTATTCGGCCTTCTTGAGCACCAATTATCTGACCTTCTCTCGACTGCTTGCATACGCTTCGTCATTTGACTCCTCCATCTCCTGGACAGATCTTCCGCTTTCGTTTGTTATCGACTCTCTTCAGCCCATGCAACCGCGACTCTACTCCATCTCCAGTTCCAGGATCACTTCTCCTCACCAAGTTACTCTAACAGTCTCTATCAAGCCCTCCACAGTCGTTGGCAGACCCGATATTCTCATCCCAGGAATCACCAGCTCTTTCCTCTCTAGGACAGCGCCCAGTGATGGCGGAGCTGCTACCGAATCGACCTTGCAGATTCAGATCCGACCATCGACTTTCAAGCTACCAATCAACGCCTTGACTCCTCTGGTCATGGTTGCGGCTGGAACCGGAATTGCTCCATTCCGGGCCTTTGTGCAGGAGCGTGCAAGACTCGCATCAATCGGTCGTGAGGTCGGAAAGATGGTTCTGTTCTTTGGATGCCAGAACGAGTCCGACTACTTGTACTCTCAAGAATTCCAGGAGGCAAGCTCTGGACCGTTGTCTGGAAAGCTTGAGCTGGTGACTGCATTTTCACGAGCAGGTGGAAAGAAGACATACGTCCAAGACAAGGTTCTCCAGCGGCAAGAGGAGGTTTTGGGTCTGTTGCAAGACCAGGATGCGGCGTTCTATATCTGCGGTGCTGCCACCATGGCTAAGGATGTTGGCGATGTCTTGAGTGAGGCAATCAAGCAGAAGAATGGCTGGTCTGATTCCCGGGTGGAAAGCTGGCGGGCGGAGAAGAAGAAGGGAAACCGTTGGTTCGAGGATGTCTGGAGTTAAGTGCCCATGACATATAGATAGAGACTTGAAATGATACGGCCCATGTTTAATTAACACAACCCGAGATGCAAAGCACGGTAGACGTCGGCATTATGAACTCCTTAGAACTCTCACATATTCGCAAATACTTGCCTGTGCCTGGTGCTTCGAGTTAATGACCCGATAGTCATCTTTCTCATAACGTTCGGAAGTACGACTAGCTTTCGTCTTTCTTTTGCCATCTCCTATCCCAAGCAACAACGACATGCTAGCAAACGGGCCACTGCCGCCCTGGCAGTGTTAGGCACTGCCCAACTCACTTTGAACAGGCCTTGTTCATGTTTGTTAGATGACGTCATTTTATTGTTACTGGCCCGTCGCATTCACTTTGATGCCATTGATCCTAAGTCTACTAAAAGAGGTGAATTACAAGCGTGCATTCTCTATTCTTCCTCGCTTTCTCGTCTTCACCTCCACATCTTCATCTTCCTCCTCCACCTCTCAAACTCCAGCGCATCTCTCTTGCGACCATCACGGCACCGCCACCGGCCCTTTCAAAGGTGTAGAACCCCGGTTCCTAGGTCACTCCCAACTTCTGCGCTCATTTCAGCACCGTTCTTTCTTCCTGGTCTCTCCAGACTACCGCGCCTCGCTGCATTCACCGCTGGAGTCACCGAGGAGCTTGAGAGGACGCTCCCTTTGCCTCGTGTTTAGTATACCCATCCCTTCCTCCCACCTTCAATATCAACTTACGAACCAGAAAGTAGCCTCGAACTCCTTGCACCGCTCAAACCATCATACTTCACGATACCTCGACCGACACCTTGTCGCCCACCAGCACTCCTCGCTCGCCACAGCTCTGGTATGCTTCCTTGGCTCTTGTCTGCTTCTTTCAAGACATCTTTACTGAAAAGAACCATAGGCCACGCGTGTTACGATCTCAGCTTCACCATAAGTCACCTGACACAACTGCGAAAAGGTAGGCTCATCTCCTCCTCCTTCACCGCACCAAGTCCCTTCCCCTAATCCATAATGGCAGTTTGCAGGCCCGAAGCCCTTTTCCGAGATGACCAGGTCATCTCCATCCACTTTCATCCGATCGGGACTGGAAGCCGCTTGGCACCACAAAATGCGCCGACGATTGGCATGGCTCCGTGATATCGGCGTGATGGGCAAGGTCCATCTCGATGTGGACTCCGAAGGATTGCCTACATTTCACGGCATGCCCCCCTACGAAGAGATCGACTTTCTCCCTGAAGTAACGGGTCCCGAGTTGGTGGCGCTCGCCCTGAAGGATCCCAGAAACCATCCCTTGATGGGCGGACTGATCACCATCCTCAGAGGCATAGATCCTGATACGCACGTTGTTTGGAAAAAGGCTCTGGCTCAGCTCGAAGCACTTCACGCCTCCAACACCATAGCGACCGCCTCTAATGTCACGGCCATCTTGATCGATGCCAAGGCGAGCTACATGGAGGATCGCGATAACCTTGACAGTTTTCTCCATACGGCGCAGAAGAACTACCGATACGTTATGAGCCAGCAAGAGCCAGCGCTACCATGGTTGGCTCAATGTATGGCTCGCATGTTCGGGATCGACGCCCCTTTGGAGCCTGACGAGAATTGGTGGGCAACCGTTCGAGAACACCTTGAGCTGGGGGCCGACTCGAGACTTTTCACCTTGACTGACATGGTATGGCAACGAATGCGTGTGGCTAACCAATATGTCTCTCGAGATTTCCCCGACGGAGTGCTGCAGATCGCGGCCAAAAATGTCGTTGAGCTTGTTTACGAGTTTCATACCCGTGAGAAGAATATGCTCATCTGCAAGCTGGTGGAAGATGTCATGTTTGAGCCTCTCGACGTTCCCAAGGTCCCAGAGGCTGCTCAGATTGTATGCTGAACTCTTGATGGCCCTAAAAGTCCATCAACGGGTGGAAGATGAAGATGGTTGAGGACAAAGGGTGGTGGAATTTGAGGTGGGGGACAGGGAGACTCAAGAGGGTATGGCCGGGCAACAAATGTGATGAAATGAGGATTGTTTTGGACGCGGCAAAGAGGCTAAGTAAAGTGTTTCCTTCACTTGTATCTGCCAGCTTAGCAATTCCATTCAACGAAATGCGATGTTGATTCTTATTTCATACCGTTTTGTACATTCAACAGGGCCATTGATGGTGTACAAGCAGAGACTCTTGGATGAAATAGGTAACACTCCTCCCTTTCTTCAAATAGCGACCACAATGCCTACAATAACCTCCAGTTAAACGCGCTGAGCCATTGACCCGTCGTCATCCATAGCAGGACTGACTCCAGGATCTTCGTCTCAGCATCAGTGAGGGCATCATTCGATATCCCGACGACGCGTTGAGCTACCTAGGTCAACCATCTCGATTCTCGAACCAATTCCGAATGTAATGTTCACCTTTTCTAGATAATGGCATTCACCGCTTCACCTTTTAAGGTTCTCTCTGATTCTATGGATCCTAAGTCTTGCCTAAATCCTGGCCTCACTGAGGACTTCAATTTTCTCCTCTTTCGCTTCAGCTTCATCCTCCTCCTTCACTCTCTCAACTCCATCGCAAGATCATCGCGACCCTCATAACACCACCAGCAGCGCTCTTGGGTCACTGAGAAATTAACTTTCTGGATTTACTCAGCCTCCAAGGTATTTTACTTTTCTTTCTCCTTTTCTTTCTCTCAAAGCGGTTGCTCTTCGCCTCATCAAAGACGGAGCCTTCAGAGAGCTTCACGAGATTCTTCCTGTAACCCCCAAACGCAGGAGTTCCCCTTCCCCTACTCCATCCTCAACACTTCAGCCTCTTTATTTCACCTGCTCTTTCTGCTTCCAGACCATTAGGTATTGACAGTTGCTTGTCGCGTCTAGGGCTTTGCGTCACTCAAGTCATTCAATCCCACAGCGCTCGTCCAGCACATTGACGCACGCTAGCACTGCGCACTTATCGCAGCCACGGTATGACTCCTGGGCCCCTGCATCTTTCTTTCAATGCCCTTTGACTTAATCATCATAGATCACACGCACTATCGCGCCCACAGCCTCACGTCACGCCCAACCCAGCTTCCAGCCCCAGGTATGCCCAAATCCCTCCCTTCTTTCAAGTCGCTTCTTCTAATCCAATGCCATAGCGCAGCCAATGCCCTTGTCATCATGTCTGAGCGATCCTTGACTCCACTTCGAGAAGAGCTTACGATGCTGGGTGGAGGCTTATCTCAACCATCGAACCCAGATCACCCGCTCTGGAAGTTGCATCGACGACTGGCCTGGCTCAAACATGTCGGTGCCTTGGGCCCGAAGGAGTTGTATCTGGATCATGAAGGATTGCCCTCCTTTGAGGGCATGGTCATGGAGCATGGAGACTTCACCATTCCGCCACTCGTTCTCCCCGATCCCCCTATCCAGGGGCCTGCAGGTTTCGGCAATTACCCTAGCACTTCCTCGGACTGGCTGGGCCGCATGATCTCCACCCTCAATGACAGAGGCAAACTCACGCATGTCGCTTGGAAAGGGGCCTTGGACAAATTGCAAAAGCTGGCCCTGCTCCCTCACGACCCCTTCGCCTTTATTCCCTTGAAAATCCTGAGCGCCGCGAAGATTTGTTACAACAACGACCGCTTCTCTTTCGAACACTTTGTTCATAATTCGAGGGAAAACCGCATGCTTCTGCTGAACAAGGAGAGTCCTGTCAGTGGCTGGTCAGCTCAACGCATGGCACGAATGATTGGTTTCGAAGCTCCAGGGGAACACGATAGAAAATGGTGGAGAACGAGTGGTACAGAGGGCTTGGTCGAGGAGTTTGATGAGAAGGCATACATTTGCATCCACCGCTCCTGGCACCTAATCAACAAGGGCCATGACCTGTGCTATCACTCCCACAAACTTTCAAAGGGACTGGAAGTTGCTATGCTTGCTCTTGAGCACCTGGATACCTTTGGCAGTCTGCACCACAACGCACCAGTGCTCGCTGGTGTAGAGAGCCACATTACAGAGCTTCGAGGGTTCATTCAAGCGAAGGGCCTTGGGGGCTACTTGCCCCCATCATCCTAACAACGCTGCAGAGAAATATCAACCCCCTTGGACCTTGAGGGGGAATGGTGTCGAATGGGGATGGGGTCCCGACTGGTTCAGGCAGGCGAGACATTCAAAGGGACGGGCACGAGAAGATATCTGTTACGAGAAATGCCTGCTGATATTGACTGTGCTATGTCCATAGAGTGCTTTGAAGATCGAAGTGAAGTCTGATAGTCCAGGACCAAGCACCCTAGGAGCTAGCCGCAGCCTCAGCACCAGCAGCACTATACTTGGGATCATTCCAAACATCCTGCTGAATACGAACACGAATAGCCTCCTCCTCAACAATATGGTTATCCCCGAAAAGCTCAGAGATCTGCTCAAGAGACTTGCCGGAGGTTTCAGGTACAAGGAAGAAAGAAAAGATGGCGGCAAGGGTACAGAAAACTCCAAAGAACAGGTAGGTTCCCCAGCCGATCTTGATAACCATCTCAGGGACGACAACTCCAATGATGAAGTTGGCAAGCCAAATCATTGAAGTGGCTGCGCCGACGCCCTTGGCTCGCTTGGAGCTGGGGAAGACTTCGGCGGGAAGGGTCCAGGCGAGAGGGCCGTAGGAACAAGCGTAGCAGAGGACATAGGTGTCTAGGTAGACGGTCAACAGATAGTTCCAGGCAAATTTTATTGGGCAACTTACAAATCAGAGCAACTCCAAACCAGCCCATGCCTTGGTTGGAATCCCATTTATTGTTGAACTTGCCAACGACGCCAGCCATGATGAGGTGGGGAATAGCCATGGCGATACCACCGTAGATGGCCAGCTTCCGGCGGCCAACCTTGTCGAGGTAGAGGAAGGTGGGGATTCCAGCAACCTGAAGATATCTTGTTAGCTTATGAAACATGACGAGTAGCCCAGTTGCAGTCATGTAGGTAGTCTCGCGTTCAGGTTCAGATCTGGGTGGTCATGTGATCGGGCGCCTGACCCTTAACGTCTCACCACGTTGAACACGAGCACTCACAGCCGCAGGAGGGAAACCGGGGTATTCCACTTACCAATTGACAAATGTTGACCATTCCCGAAAGGATCAAAGCCATGTTATCGTCCTGACCAAGGGCCTTGAAAAAGGTGGGCGCATAGTACACTAAATCCGTCAGTCTCCTCTCAACTCACAACACGACCCCCAGGTGTCATAAAAGTAACTCTAGAACTCACCGAAAGCATTTATTCCAGAAAATTGTTGGAAAAATGGTATCCCAAGAGCAATAACAGTACGCTTCAGATACTTGGGGCGGAAGAGATCGATCCACTGAAGAATTTCGAGCTTGAACTTGTTGTTGGTAGGATGATCCTTGGCGATAATCTCCTCCTGGAAGCGGACTTCACAGACGATTCCTTTCCACTCGGCTTGGACTCTGTCATCGGTGACAGGGACGCGACGGAGCTTCGAAAGGGCGGAGAGACTGTCGTTGTCGCGGCCACGCATGGCTAGCCAGCGGGGGCTGAAGGGGAAGAAGTGGATTCCGAGACCGACGCAGAGGGCGGGGACCATCTGGAGACCGAAGGGAAGTCGGAAAGCGAGCTCGCCGGAAAGTTCCTTGGTGGCGTATGTGATCCAGTATGCGATGATGGCGCCAATGACAATGCTGTTCATGAAGTCAGCTCAGCTCTGATCAGCCGTCCTGAGATGCTCACCTGATGGCCTCAAGAACAAGCAGAGATCCTCGCAAGTTAGGAGGCGCAATCTCGGAGATATACAGAGGAGCCCCCATGGCAAGTTGACCAACACCAATACCTCCAATCGTTCGGCCGGCGACAAGAGTTCCGTAATTGTGAGCGACAGTCTGGCAACACGTTAGACAACTCTGACTCTGCCATCCCAATTCGACAGTCCCCATACCTGGATGATCGCTCCAACAACAAAGAACCCAGTAGCCACAGTAAGAGACCACTTTCGAGAGATTCGATCCGCAAGATATGGAAGAAACAGACACCCAATGAAAGCACCCAGTTCCAACATTCCCGTCATGAATCCGACGTTGAATCCATATCCAGAATGTCCGGGTGCAGTTTCAGGGAAGGATTTGTGGAACTGCTCCATCACCAAAATGATACTGATGACACCCTGGTCTAGAACATGTTAGCATACTATGATGAGTTTCCTTTAGGAAGGAACATACCGTAGCCAAAGGAGAAACCTCCAAAGGAAGCCAGAGCTGCTGCTCCGAGGACATAAGGTGAGCGGACAATTCCAGCAAGGCCATTCTCATCGTAAGAGATGATCTCTCCCGCCTGAGCAGCGATATCAGTCTCTTCGATATGATCAGTAGCCCGCAAGTGGCCAAGGGACTCTTTAGTCTCCATGTCTAATGTCAATGAGGAACAGAAGTGGATGTTGAAGTATTGTTGTCAAAGACACTTGAGATGCAGGATGCAGATCATCAAAACTGAGAGACAAGTCGAAGCATTTAATACTTCTCGGCTTCAATATAGTCACTCCATGCTCCAAGAGTCGATAACATGGGGAGCCTTGCATTGAGTGACGCCACCCCAGACGAGCACATGGAGAAAGGGGCCTCTCCGCATCCCCATGGGGAGGACTTGACTAGCGTCCATGTCAAGGGTTGCTTACACTTGAAGCCGTCCGATTGGATGTTGATGAGGATCCTAGTCAGTCTCCCCACTGGGGTGAAAGCCTAACCCTGGTGCTAATTCTTTTTGGGAGATGTTTCGGCGAAAATGTGACAGAAAGGGCAATGTTTCGCCGGCTCTCCAACACCGCCTTGTGAGAGCTGAGACAGCTCATCGCGAGTTGACAACACCACTTTACAAGTGATTGTAAATGATTCTAGCCTCTCAAATTGTCCAAGACTCCGAGCTTTGGCGTGGCAGGGATAAATCAAAGATGATAAAAGTTGGACCTCGCAGAGAAGACCGGAGAGCCCGGCGAAAGAGGTCCAAGAGAAGCACGTTGTCCGGATGAACTAGGATTATCACCAACGACAAAGTTAGGAGACATTGACGTAATCCCAGGCAAGCCAATGCCTTTCTCTTGTAGATGCCATGTTGAACAACATGCGATATGACCTTGAATGCGAACCGTTGGGGTCTTGACCCTCTCTCTCCAACATGTCCGCAACTGGCAGGCATTACAACAGTTATAGAAGTCCCCAGGGTAGTCGCATTAATGAAATAATCAGTGTGGGCGCGAACATGCCTTGTTTCGCTGCTGTTCCAAGCTGTCGGACACAGGGTTTGGAGAACCCGCAGTCCGTGAAGCCATCTACAAGACACCAATAGAACGTCAGCAAATTACCAAGACTAATCAAATCACGAGGCCGTCAGCAAGCTGCAGCTCTTCGAGAAACGGCATCGAAGCGTCAACGCCACAGCCAATGTCAAGCAACCTCGGCGCGGTGGATACACGAGTCAGCTCTCCAAGTGTTCCCCCTGGGGTAATAACAACCCCAGACTCGGCAGAAACCCGCGGGCAACGTTTCCCTTTAGGACCAGACAAGAAGAACTCCAAGCCAACCAGGATTAAGATTCTCGTCCCCCGTCTGGGGATATCCTGGAGAAGGACTTGAATCTTGTCGTGATAGCGTCGTGCGGGGAAAAGTTGAAAGAAAGAGGGTGTGGGGTGACAGCATGGTTTAGTGTGCTACCCAGGGCTTTGCCACCCTTGCCCGCCCGCCTCGGCCTACTCACCGGCGTTTTCCTTCAAAGACGAGACATCTTCCCCTTGTAAAGGTCATTCCGGCGAAATCCTTCCTTTTGAAGAACCATCATGGCTCCGCAACCCCGCACGCGAACTGTTCCCTGCGACAAATGTCGAGGTTTGAACGACTTCTCCCCTTGATCCACAGAACAATGAGCTGATAAGGTCGACGTCATTGTAGAGAAGCATCTCAAATGTACGTTTCTGTAGTGTTTGAGTCTGTGCTTGGAGCTGACGCGCTGCAGGTGACGGCGAGACTCCGTGCGGAAATTGCAAGAGGGCTTCTACCAATTGCGTTCGCGTCAATAAAAAGTTTCGCGTCAAGAGGTTGATTACGACGCAGAATAGCTTCAAGTTTGATCCGAACCAGACGTGGATACGCACAGGTAATCAAGGTAAGCTTAACTGTCTTCTTGACTTGGTTTGGGGCTGACAATCGATAGAACAACAAGAACCCTTTGCCATTATCGACGAATCCGACATTGCGACGAATCGATCCACGCAGGAGCCTTCGGCGAGGGATGAACCTCAGGAAGGGTACCTGAACTTTGCCGCTTCCATTCTGCAGTCTTTCTCTCGAGATGATCAGGTTAGAGTCGACGATCCTCTCCGGCATCAGCCACTAGAACACAGACCGACAACGGCCACCCGATCGGAGAGTAACCTCGATACATCCAGCATCAGCGACGATAACGGCCTTATTCAACATCCAAGCCTGACTCCCTCCTCTACCTATGACGATACATCTGTCCTCGCATATTCTGAGCCGATCTCTACACGCACACCATTGTTTCCCACAGCATGGCATCATTCACCCGACGCGGCTTCCCTAGGCCCATCTCCGTCGAATACAGAATCTCCATACAGCGATAGACATATTCACTACGTGCCGCCATCCAGTTCTATTTCCAGGCCTGGGGTTAGGAGGATAACTGAACTTGCGGGAGGTAGCGATGTTCAACATACGAGCATTGAGGAGGCATGCTTGGTCCGTTGCTTCGTCCAGAAGCTTGGGAGGGCTGTGAGTTCGCCCAGCATTATACTCCAACCGTGGTTCAGGAAGTTCTACTAATGCTCTTTACAGTTCGACACGAGTGATAGAGACCACCATTATTGCTCTGTTCTCCCCATTCGCGCCATGCACAGTCCTCTTCTACTAAACGCCATCTGCACAGCAGCCGCCAGATACCTCACCCGAATATGGTCTCTCAAAGACCCCCGTGCCGTCATCCAATACGATGGAGTTCCTCTCCCAAACCTCACCATGGAATCAGCAATCCACTATCATAACAAATGCATCTCACATCTCATGGATGTCTCTGCAGACCCCACCAACACATGCAGTGACGACGCACTTACTGCAATCACCATCCTCCGATACCACGAACAAGTTGACAGTAGGTATCCAATAAGGATTCCTCCCTCTGCATTCATACTAACAACTCCAGCCCACTTCACCGGCACCGACAACGAAACCTTCTCCATAGCCGTCCAAGCCGTCTTTCAAGCAGCCCAGGACGAAGCCCACGGACTCTTAACCATTATTCTTCAACCCCCACGCGGTTCTGATGTTTACGCCGCATCCCTTTCCTCTCTACGATACTCGGCCTGCCTCATTGCCCTCCGTCAAGAAATCTGGGGCGTCCTGATTTACCGTCGACCCTTCAGACTCCCAATCTTTGCAGTCACAGACTATGCCAATTTTGACGATACCATGGCTGCTGACGATTATGATTGGACGAATCGTATCATTATATGGTGTGCACATGTACTCAAGTATTGCTTCCCAGGGGATACAGATGTGGAAACCAGAGAGGATACGAGATCCCGCGCTCAACAATGGGAGGCACTGAAAACGTTCCAGCGCAACTGGGATGAGCACACACCACCCCACTTTGCACCTCTTTACTACAAAGAACGAAACCCAGCAGAAGGCCGATATTTTCCAACAATATGGCTAGCAAGTCAGTGCCAAGTCATGGCCCAACAACACGTAGAACTAGCCCGCATAGTCCTCGCAGTACACGACTCCAAACTCCAACTCGGCATCGGCGGAAGAGCAGCCCACAAAGCACTAGAAGAGCTACTACGAGATTCTACGCGAAAGATATGCGGGCTGGCAATGTCTAATCAGCACTACCAAGAGGCAATGGTGACGAGTGCTGTGGGGATATCGATGTGTGGTGAATATTTCCGGGACCCTGGGGAACAGGCTGCGATTGTTGAACTCATGTCTATTCTGGAACGGAAACATGCTTGGCCGACGAATACTGTACTTAACTCGCTTCAGGAGGCATGGGATTCATATAGCAATCATTAAGAAGAGTGACTGTTTCGCAGTTACCAAAAACCTGAGCCATTATTCATCCAGTCTTTTGGAAGTCTAGGTCTATCAAAGTGATTACGCTTTTTCCAACAACCTCGAATCCCCATTTCCATGGTTCGTAAATAGATGCTCCTCATAGATGGTATTCACTAGGCTTGTTAACCTTGACGCCCCGTCTCTCCCACACACTCGTAATGCTCATATCCTCAGCACCACTAGAACCAATCTGTTAGTACATATATATGTCAAAGTCTTTTTGAGATACTTACTCGTCCTTCATATTGATTGAGGGCTCCGTCGCGCCATTTGCCACATCCGGGTTTCGGAAAATCATGTTCTTCGTCTACACAACAGTCAGCTTTGTACGATCAGCTTTGAACCGACGTTCTTACCAATCCAAGAGTGAGGTGGATAGCAGGAGGTGCAACCGTAATCTTCTCGATAGGTTCCTTGCCTTGAATCATAGCCGCAATGTTCTCAGCAACAACACGCGCTTGAGCCATGCCAGGTCGAGCAGCCTTGTGGGCCTTAGTGTCGGCGATATCACCACAAGCATAGAGGTTAGAGTAGTTGGGGTCGTTGAATTGCAGCGTCGGTCGGATGTTGATGAATCCATTCGCTTGGTTGAGGATTTCGTTATCTGCTGAAGGCTGCAGCGTCTTCAGGAATTGATTGTTGGGAATTTGTCCTGTTGCAGGGATGATGAGATCTGCTGGGATCTTGCGACCATCCTTCAACTCCACCTCAAGGTTCTCGCCTTCAGTTGGGAATCCTCCGGAAGGAACCACAGCACGTGAACCGGTCACCAAGCTATTTTCTGTCAGTCTTGAACAGAGGTCAAGTACAAATGACTTACTTGACTCCAAGCTCCTCAAACCGAGCCCTGATAGTTGCATCCATCTTCTCATGGTACAACGGCATCAGACGATCCCGTGAGTGAACCAACGTGACATTCTTTTCCGGATACACTTGCTTCAGGTCGCTAGCCATCTGCACACCAACAGCTCCACCACCAACAATGACGATGCTGTTTGCGTTCTTGACACGCTGCTGATACACCTTGAAGTAGTCAATTGACAACTGCTTCTCATCATCCTGCATCGTACCAGGCGCAGGCAATCTCGTCCCAGTAGCAACGACAGCGTAATCGAATGGCAGCTCAGTAGAGCCTTGCCAAGGCTTGTCAAGCACCACATGGTCCTTGTACAGCTCTAACACCTTCGCTCTCACGACGGCATGCTGGGAGGCATTTGGCAGCGAAGCGAAAGACCCAGAGTAGGGAATAAAAGCTTTGTGCTCGTGATTGGGCACGATTGCGAAGCGAGGCTGCGGTGGTGTTAGAGTCGGTGTGGAAACGTACCATTATGACTTACAAAAGCAAAGAGATGATGGAAATGGCTGTGCGGCTCCACCAAGAGGACCTGAGAGTGTCAGCTGTTTGTTAGAATATCACTCAATGGGTGAATTACTCTATGAGTTATGGGTAGCAGAGTTGCTAGTTCTTTAACAGCAGCCTGAAATTGTTAGCATGTAGTTCAGAAGGTACTCGTCATTGTGTAAGTCTCACCAAGCCAACATACGAGCCGCCAATAACGACAACATTCTTAAGAGGACCAGTCATTTTCAGGGTGTAAAGGATGCGGTTCCAAGGTATGACGAGTCAAATATGGCAGGAAAAATGCAAAACCGGGGCACACGATATTTATAACGACTCAAAGAGTCATGTACCTACATCGGATGCTCCGAGCGGCAGTCGTCGTGGCGGCTTGCGTTATCAATCTAATCTCCACCCGGATATACGGATCTATAGGCGGATATTCGGAAAGCCGATGTGTGACCGAGGTCGGCTTTTGGCACGGCTTTTTAAGGTCGGAGAATTCAATTGTATCACGGATACTATGAATAGTAGATGATCAGAGTAATTTACGAAAGAGAAGTGGTTTTGGGAACATTAAGTGGATAAATGATGCGCAGATAATGAGGCTCAAGTTGACGAAGGAAGACAGGTCACATTGAGAATTAATGATGCTGTTGGATAAGTAATCATCCACCAAGCAACAGCCACAACAAGAGGACCGCAAGAGTCAAATCGAAGACAACGACTATCAATAAGCCTACATATATGTTGCAACTATGTATTTACATATAGATAGATAAGACAACTCGGAAGATTGCAATCTAAGATACCAACTCCCAAGGTCTAGGGTAACCCTCGGTTCAAAACGGACACGGCGGTCATAATTCCGCCCGACCCGACACGAATAACCCGAAATGGACCAGTGGCGCGGAAACTATCCTCACCTCCGTTCCGAACCGGAGCTTTTACAGCCCCTTAACTCCGACCTTGAGCAACCACGGATCGGCGTCAATTTGAGACCGGAGCTCACCAGACGCGAGATCGTTGACGTCCCAAGTCGACCAGACGAACCGGCCGTGGAGGAATTGGGCTTCAGAGGATGCGGCCCATACTGCGAAGCCGCCAGGGATGTTTGCTGGAAATGTTAGTGTGTGGAGTGGGACTGGAGGGTGGTTACGTACCGTCTGTCCAGGGGAGGGTCTCTTCGGTATATCCAGACTTTTGCGCTGCCTCTGTAAACACAATAGAGGGATGGAATGAAATAATTCGCAATTTTTCTTCAGGAGTGTCTCGTGCAATTTGTTGAAGGACACAGGTGAAGGAATTCTTGGTAAGTTGGTATCCAGGCATTTGAGTCGCGCTGTCCCAACGATGAATATCCTGAGTTGATACAAAAATAACAAACTGAACCCAAGTTAGTAAATGATTTCTTCGAACCGTGTAGAAGCTTCTTACCCTTTGACCAGAATGCTGGGGCTGCTTATAGAACCTCTCCACAATGTAAAGGGGAATATGGATGTTATTCTCAAAATCTTGCCAAAGTCTATCGTTACCTTGTTCAAGAATTGGCTGCATAGCTGGGATTCCAACAGCATTCAAAACAAGAACATCAATGGCAACATTTTCCTTCTCAAGGTTATCCCAAAGCTGCTGGATCTGGTCTCTAACGTGTACGTCACACACGCGTCCAGTTACAGCAGTGTTTGGGTATGCCTCGTTGAGCTTGGCCACAGCATCATTGAGGACATCAGCACGACGTCCAAGAAGTATCACGCTGGATGCGCCAGCGACACAGTAGTTGCGTGCAATGGCATGGCCGATACCTGTAGAGCCTCCACAGACGAGCACGGTCCTTCCGGCTTGGGAAAGCTCTGGACGTTGAGGTGAGATCGCCTCGTATGGCTTGTCGTGGATACGCTAGGACGTTCAGTAGTAGTTTTGAGACACTTGATAGGTTCAACATACGACAGAGACACCGTTGATGATAGTAGTCGACATGTTGGTGGATTCGAATCGTTGAAATTGGTAGTTTCACACTTTGTTCTTAAGAAGCAGTGAAGATAGAAGCTGATGATTTATTCAGGAATACAAGGTCATTTCTTCACTATATATACTCAATCCTCGTCATCTTGCTCCTTGTCAACTCTTGATATCGTGGACTTAGTCAGCTCCTTCGTCCCAAAAAATAAGGTTGCAATGAGCGTATATTCGTCCCAGATTGGTATAGTCCGCGATGATCCCTTTGTTCGGCTACGGATATAGTCATTCCTTAGCGCTGACTTTGCGGGGTTAGAATGGATATTGCAAGGATATTAGTCAAACGGGGCCAGGACGAGATTGAGTGGAAACTGACTCTACTGTTCCACGATAGCTCGGGGTGGACTAAAATTGCCCATAGTGATAGAGGCCGTGAACGATAGACCCAGAACACAGCTTTCTGCCAACAGAAAAGATATCTGAGCGTACATTTTGATCATTTTGTCTTTCCTTGACTGGAATGTTTTAAAAGCAAATCACTATACACAGAAGTCACTCCCTCGCACTAACACTCACAAACAAAGAAAAAGTTACTTGCAAGGATTTGCACTAAAATCCACCATTCCTTCATCCTTATACCCATCATACTAAGATGGGCAAATCTCACATTTGTGGCGTGTCCTTGTCCTCTCAAAACCCTCCCATCCATGCATACCTGAAAATCCCCCCCATCTGCCGTGGATTAAAAAAACAATGCCGACGCAAATCGAAGACGACCAACAGCAGCAGCCAGCTGCTGCTGCCCAGTCAAGGAGCCGGAAGCAGCATACCCGTAGCCGTACAGGATGTCTTACCTGCAGGAAGCGCCACAGGCGATGTGACGAACGTCGGCCCTCTTGGTTAGTCCCCATCTTTCCTCTTCGGGACGAATAGACGCCATCACCTCCCCTCTCTCCTTTCTGTGCGACCCTAACATACGGGGTCAGGCTGACGAATTGACTATCGCAGCGAGAACTGTGACACCGCAGGCAGGCTGTGCGAGTATCCCCTGCCAGGTCTTCCTCTTAGGGAGCGTAGAAAGACCAACCTCCCCGGGGAGCAGGAGCCTTGGGCTCCGGCAGCCGAATTGGCCGTGGTACCCTTGCCCCGCCCGTCCCGACCTGTTGGACCATGTGTGCCCAAACAGGTGATCGGTATGCCGTTCAAGTCGAATGAACTCTTCCGTTACTGTGAGTTGTTATCCATCCAAGTCATGACGTGGCCGATCATTGCTCTGACCAACGAGCAGTCTACGAACTCGAGGACCCTGTCGATATCACCCCTCGAGATAAACGCCAAGGCTTGTGAGGCAAAATCTCCTCCACTGACTCGTGTGGTTACTAATCGACACAGGCTGAAATCTGTTATGCAGAGTCCTGATGCGCTCCGCAATACAATGCTCATTGCTGGCCTCCACTATGGATGGAAGGCCGGTCGTCTGCAGATATTCGAGTCCACCCTTCTGTTCCACAAGATCGAGACCATGCGATTGGTCAATTGGCTTCTTGTTCAATCCGAGCCGACAATGTATCATGTGTGTATTAGACACATTGCTACTCTGTGCTTGATCGAGGTGAGTTGTTGCATTGTCCCATGGTGAGTAAGGTGTTGACAATGATAGTGCGCCTTTGGCAATGTTTTGGTTGCAGAAACCCACCTCAACGGCCTCATGAGGTACATGGACTTTCACAAGCCCCCAGACTCACCTTATCCAGATGACGAAAGCGTGGAAGAGGAACTGGCAAACCGATACGTCATCCTGTACGTACTTCCCTGTGGTTGCATATGCCACTGCTAACCAAAGTATAGCACCTACAACTTTATTTACGGCTTCAAAAGTCGTCTCCGAGACATTCTCCACGAAGATGATCGCGTCCCTCCAGACGCAAAGCCCGATCCCAAGAGACCTGACCCGGACACAGTCCAGGAGCTCATGCATTCATGGCACCAGGACGAGTTCCGAGGTCTTGATATCAGACTCAAGGCCATGAAGATGATTCCCTATTTCTTTAACCAAATGCCTCCAAATGCCAAGCTTTGGGAAATCGATGGTACACCCATGTTGGAATGTCTGACAAGAATTACTGAAACGTCGGGGTTCAAGCGGAACTCGGCTCATGAGGCTATTCAGCAGAACATGTGGCTTGAAGGCGCTGTCACTAGACTTCTGCTCGCCTTGGTGGGATGTCACATCGAGTCTCTATCTGGGGATGTACCTGGAAACCGAAAGAAGAAGGGCGGATCGCCCCTGGTCACTTCATGGTCAGGCATGTGTTCAGCCTCTGGTCTTTACCTCCACGCCGTTCTCGGCATCTGGAACGCTGGAGAACTCATCGAGTCCCGAATGCATCGACGAGTTTTGTATATCGTCAAGCAAGACCTGGAGCGGTACCGACCCCACAGGAAGGATCGCAGGGGTTGTGATTTCTGGCTTTGGAAGGCGTACGTTTGTGCGTTTAGTCTGGCAAGACACTTGCAAACAGGTGACGACCAAGGAATTTTGTTTCCGCTGCAGGGACTGTTTGGTGGGCTAATTCGAGCTTGGAGTTTCATGATGAGGGTCACCGAGTGGGCAGAAGCGAGGGAGGCACTGTCTAGGATTGTATGGCCCGAGTCTTTTTACTTGGAGGACATGTGTCGGTCGATTTGGTATGGGAGTATTTTGTCTGATTGAGATTACGGTATGGTTTTGTTCTGTGGAAGTCTGGTTGTTAGGCGAAGAACAGGCTTTGTGTTTAGGTCTTAGGACCATGTTCACTCACTCTTCTGTTTTATTCCGGCGCGGACATCTCTGGACGGTCTCTTATTGGCAGGAAAAGTATTCTAGGAACCAAAATCAAATTCGGAGCCCACGAGGTTCCGGGATTGCTGCTGTGTCTTGCTGTTTGAGATTGTGTACCGGTGTCCTTCTCTTAGCTTAGCCGAGTCCTCAAGCCTTTCATCGTGAGTTCCACTCAGCTTTAAAGAAGAGGCAAGAATTCTAAGCTCTTTACTCATCTTGCGGCGAGAGTGCACGTTATGAGGTGTTGATAGTGCTGTCAATTATGGTCAAGACCCTTCCTTGGAGGGAGAAGAGCACAAGAGGAACACCGTCCAGTCAACTTCAGGTTGGACGAAGAGACATTGCACCTCCTCCCGAGCCTATTTTGTTAGTAATATTCTATCTCTTTGCCAGCCAGGGCACCATTATAAGCTTCAGATTTATTCAGTCAGTCACTTCAGCCGTCACATTGCAATTTTCAGAGCCCGTTTATTAATAAGACATTTTTATTAAGGGGCCTAATAGCCCATGTCTATCTATCTATCTATCTAATTGATCCCTTCCAAGCCCTAGCAGGCGGAGATCCGTTGCAAAAGTCTTTACAGGTTAAAAAAACCCGGACATCAATTTTTTGTTGTTTCGCAAAAGTCTTACAGGCTGTGCCTGGACATCAGATTTTCCGTTGCCAAAGGTCTCAGGTTGTGTTGCTGGACCAATTCCCCTAGTGATTTGCTTTTTTTGGGTTTTGCTAGATAATTTTCCTTTTTCTTTTTTTTTTTCTGTTTTTTTTTTTGGTGTCATAGCTGATCTTTGTCTAGCTCATGACGGTTGGTGGTGAGTGAGTGGAAACTTGTCGTCTCCGAGGGGGGGTTGATGTGACTCAGTCTAAGAACTTACTGGGGTCCAATGATGTACTGGCGCATACCAGAGTTCTTGGCCTTGCCAAGAGTCTTGATGGCAAGACCCTCCTTGATGGTGATCTCATGAATCTCCTCCTCGCCGCGCTTCCAAGATGGGAACATCTTGTAAGTCTGGCCAGTGGAAATCTTAAAATCGTTGAACTTGACACAGACCATGTCCTTCAGGGCGGTGACCTTGAAGAAGTGCATGGACTTGTCCATGTTGGACTCGTAGGACCAGGCGGACTTGGCATCAGCCACGATCCCGGCGTGCTCCTGAATACCCTCCAAATAGCGGACAAAGAAAGCGTCATACTCCTCGGTCTGATAAGACGACTGGGCGCCATGGGCCTCAGTGGCGGAAGGAGCGTCCTGTCCAACAATCAGTCGGTCAGAACCCACTAGGTGGCGACGAAATTCTGCGCAGCGGTCTACACACATCTCGTCGGGAGCGTTGTAAAAGATGCTTCCAAGGGACAGGAAAAGTCGACCCTGGGGGATACGAGAGAAGTATCGGTCGCCCTGTTCAAAAGAGCCCCACAGTCCAACACACTTGATGTCAGGAAAGACCTTCTTCACATTGTCAATATGACGAGTGAGGGAGGCCTCGGATAGATCCAGAGGCACATAAGTGCAAGTCTTACCTTGAGAGATGAACTCTCGAACATAGGGAGCGAACTTGAAAGAGTCCGCCGCGCCCAAGTCAATAATGAACGCTCCCGATGGAAGCTGGCTGACAACTTCCTTCGCTGTAGACTTGATGATATCCAATTCGTCGGATGTCTGGTAGGAACGGTTGGCGATTGCGCACCAGCGCTCCATACCTTTGATGTAGGCGAGTTCCTTTGGAAACCAAGCAGTTCCGGCCATCGCGGCGGGCAGATGACTGGCAAAGGCCGTGTCAAGCTGGCTACCGCCAATGTCGATGACCTGGCGATCAACGGGATTCCAGGAAGGAGGAGACATTGTCGTTGGCTCCGAAAGAAAGCAGGTGGTGATTGGTGAAAGTTGTGGTTGTGGTTGTGGTGGGTGTGAGTGTTGGTGTTGCTTGCTTTCGTAGCCGTGAGTGTGTGGGTGAGTGTGTGGGTGACGAGAAAAGAAAGTTTGGCCTTTAGAGGAGCATATTCCCCTTATATAGTTTCTAGACATCATTCACCGTGATGCCGACGATACGATCTTGTTACTAAGAACATGATGCATCTCAAGTGTTCCATGATCCTTGGGGCGGTTCCAACATGTTGAGTAAGAGTTCTGTAGTTGCGTGGTATCTGTGCTGAGCCATTCACATATTCACAATTGGTGTAGATTGTAACATTAAGTTCGAAGTTTGATTGGTTGATGAACATTTGCTTGAACAATCTCTCTGGTAGCTGGGTAGATAGAACGGGGACGGTCACCCAATGATAAGAGTATACGTCTGAACACAACACTCGGACAGATAGGGACGATCTGGATCAACAACTGAATACTGCCCGGAAGTAGCCCAGAAATCCGTGACTGTCATTGGATGAATTAGCAAGAGGGTGAACTGGCATTGAGCACGCGCGAGCGTCGTTGTGTTCAGGATGGGACATGTCGGAACCATCACCCCCTTCTTATCACAACTACCGACTAATTGTGATCACTACGGGACGATTCTATTATGGATCAGATACACATAACTTTGCAAAAATACCTTGGTAAAGTGCTTGCGGTGATATCTCGCATCAAGGCTGATGGCAATATCGTGTTGCAAGCCAGCTTGTCTATACTACCATATGGCGTCCTGCCTTTATTGAAATGAGACATAGGTAAATGAGGATGAATCAGAAGGGTTTTGCATCAACTTAACATGCTACGGGGATAGATATTTAGGTTTCTTTCATGGCGAATCACTTCTAGGCCATTAGCTTGATCTCATGAACGGCGGTTGATAAACTTTGCTAAAGGGCACAAAATTTACGCTCCGATGATTTAATAGTACTAATCTTTTTATTAACTATTTGTCGATATGTCTTCATGGCCTGACCCAACGTCGTCTAATGGCCTTGATGCGTTGTCTGTGAGGAGGACGGTTCTCCCAGGCTTCAACTATAACAAAGAACACATTTGGATGCTAACTGAGGAACAAGTATAGTACGATGGTCATGGATAGCTCTTTGGAGGGTTGTCAATATGTGGAAAGAATTCTGCTAAAAAAATGTTGACATAATTCCCACAAGCTGGGCATATCGCCTATTGTCATGAGTCGCTGAGAATGCCCCTTCTGATTGAGGGAGCCCAATTATTTCTAGCAAGAGGAGGCACTTGGGAAAGAGCCACAGAAGGTTAGGCTTTCTCGGCAATTGAAAAAGTTGAAGATAAAAGTTCTTGTTCCCCCTTTTCATCGTCGAGGCACCTCAATGCAAGTCGTACTTGTAAAATGGTTGCCGCTTTTGGTGAGACGTTGAACAACAAAGCTGACAGGCCTTGGCTGTGTCTGATCACATGGCGCCCGGAAGAGAAGCCACAGGAGGCTTCTTGGCGATAAAGAAACCTGACTTGTGGCACCCATGAAAGGCTGGTGGCATAACCACTGCAGTGACCAGCGCCTTTGTTTCCCATTCATTGCGCAGCTCAGCCGCACGAGAACAGTTTGTGGGCTTTGATCAGGGCCCCGGAGATGCTCTAAACCCTGAAAAATTGCTGCCCGGACTCCAAACGTGCCTCTTCCTGCCTAACGGACCGTGAGCATTTGTTGACCAACGGTATTGTACAGATGTCTCAGATCCTGCATATTCCGCCCCGACCCCTCATCTCATACCCGAATCTGGCATATCAAGTGAAGGCCCCTTTACGATCGATGGCACCCGTATAGCCATGTAATTGGGTTCTTGTGGCCCTGTTCTACAGAATAGGTATGTGAGATGTGACAACAGGGACCAACATGCAGAGTCAACGCAACAGATGCCATTTGGGTTACAACATTGCGAGAACTGAGGAGTCGGGAGATGGTTGCGGGGACAAAATGACTGTCTCACCTGGGCGCAAAGCTCCTTGTCTTGATTCGCTGGAAGTGCAGCAATGTGGAAGATCGGATGTGCCTCGATTTACGACGGACCGGGCACCTTTGCGAGAACTGGGGACACGTTGGGAGAGCCAGAGGCTGAACAATGTATAGGGCCTCAAACTGAACCAAGACATTCAGGGTCTGTCTAATGGTTGCGATGGGAGTGGCACTGCTGCGTTTTGTATGCACTTTCTTTGTCTATGGGTCCGGATTAACATCAACTCATCCAAACAGACCGAGGCTATTCGTTTATCACATGGGATGTGCAGCTGTACGCGAGTACGGGCCGGGACCATGGTTCTTATGCCCCGTATGTACGACGTGACCGAGGGATTTTGTGCGACCCCGGATGGAAGATCTGAGTGTATGTGATACGGGAGGAGCATCCGGCATGAGAAGCGGGGGGCGAAATATGCAGGAAGCTGTGATTCAGATGCAGGGCAGGTGCGGGTTTATTTAAGAGAGGAAAGAGGCCTTGATCAGAGTCCGACAAAACTCAGTCCTTGAGCACCTTCAACAGCAACCATGGGCCTCTATACAAAGCTCGCCGACGATATCGATGAAGTCGACGTCATCATCGCCGGAGGTGAGACACTCGCCTTGTTCAAATAATTAGATACTAATCCCCTAAAGGCGGCACCGCAGCCTGCGTCGTCGCTGGACGTTTAGCAGAAGCTGACCCAAACCTCTCCATCCTCGTCATCGAAGGAGGCCCAGACAACCGTGGCATCCAGAACATCGAGAATCCCGTCTTCTATCCCGATCATTTGTTGCCCACTAGCAAAGCTACCATTTTCTACAAGGCCAATAAAGCGGAACAGCTGGCTGGCCGAGAATGCATTGTTCCCTCGGGCGGCGTTCTCGGTGGGGGGTCTTCGATCAACTTCCTCATGTACACTCGTGCCCAACGATCTGACTTTGACTCTTGGAATACGCCTGGGTGGTCGGGAGAGGAGATGCTTCCATTCTTGAAGAAGGTACCATTCCCTCGATTTGCCCACAGCAGCGTTTCTACTAACACTCTCAAGTTCGAAACGTACCACGGCAAAGGCGATCCAGAGCTCCACGGGTTCGACGGCCCAATCCATGTCAGCGACGGTACTTTTCGCAACACCAAAGTCGAAGACGATGTTCTTAAAGCTGCTGCAGCCGTTGGATGGCCCGAAATCAAGGACCTTCAAGACCTGGACAGCAACAACGGCTTTGAGCGCTGGTTGCGTTACATCTCGCCCGACGGCAAACGACAGGACACTGCGAGGAAGTACCTTCATGAAAAACTGGAGGGCGACAAGTACCCTAACCTTCACATCCTTGTCGAGTCCAAGGTTGTTCGCGTTCTTCTAGATGACGACAAACGAGCCGTGGGTGTTGAGTACACACCCAACCCTGCCTTTCAACTTCAACTTGCTGCCACGCAACACCCAAAGCGCACCGTCAAGGCCCGCAAGCTGGTGGTCGTCTCATGCGGTGCCTGTGGCACGCCCTCCGTCCTCGAGAGATCAGGTGTAGGTGACCCCAATGTCCTCAAGAAAGCGGGCGTCCCTGTTGCGGTCGATCTCCCAGGTGTAGGTAACGAATATGAGGACCACAACATCATCCTCTATCCATATAGGACAGGTCTTGAACCACACGAGACTGCTGACTGGATCTTCAGAGATCCAAGCCAACGCCAAGAGCTAATCAACAAGAAACACCCACAAATCGGCTGGAATACAGTCGAACTCTCATCCAAGCTTCGGCCAACTGAGGCCCAGGTCGATGAGCTTGGTCCCGAGTTCAGAGCTGCGTGGGACAGAGACTTCAAGGATGTTCCTAACCGTCCACTCATGCTCACGGCTGTCATTTCTGCGTACGTCAAGTGAACGATGCTCAGAGCTTAGCTAACATGGGACAGTTTCTATGGTGACCTTGCAACTGTTCCGATGGGACAATATATGACCATCGCCAACTACACCGCGTACCCTTATTCTCGCGGCCACCTTCACATCACAGGCCCGGAAATAGCCGACCCACTCGACTTTAATGTCGGCTTCCTCACAGACAAGGACGACATCGATCTCAAGAAACAGCTGTGGGCCTACAAGAGATCTCGTGAGATCATGCGACGAACCGAACTGTATCGCGGTGAGATCCCTGCCGGTCATCCCAACTTCCCGCCTGGCTCCAAGGCGGCTTGTGTAGATCTGAGCAAGAGACTGGAAAACGTCAAGGATTTGGAGTACTCTGCAGAAGACGACAATGCCATTGAGCAGTTCATCCGTGAACGAGTTGAAACCACGTGGCACTCAATCGGAACAGCCAAGATGGCTCCGCGCGAGAAGTCTGGCGTCGTGGACAAGGATCTGAACGTCTGGGGCACAAAGGGTCTCAAGCTTGCTGATTTGAGTATTCCACCTATGAACGTTGGCGCGAACACCAACAACACGGCTATTGTCATTGGTGAGAAGGCTGCAGACATCATCATCAAGGAGCTGGGAATTGGCAACAAGGGAGCAAAGTTGTAGGTTAGTAGCTGACGGTTTACTTGCGTCAGTTTTGTATGGCTGGTATGGCCATAAGTTAGTCAACACGTTGGTCTGCGTATATTATTTGTTTCCTCTTTGATTGGAGCAAGGGTTTTTAACGGTGTTCAGCCCAGCTTGCTCGAGGACTACCAGGCTGGTTTTAACGCGACTGAAGCGCCGCTGAACTTCCCCCCACTCTCTGGCAGTTTACGAAATGAAAATAATTAACCACCAGCTGAGAGTATTGCGCTTCGGGCCGTCTTTTTGGCCCTGGTCTCTGTGGCTGGATTTGACCCACGATATCACAGGTTCTCACTAGCCGGTGAACACCGCGCGGCACACATTTCAGCTCACCGGTTAGACCTGAGACCCATTTGAAAGCGGTCAACAGTTATTCCAACCTTTAGGATACTGAAATAAGATATCAGACTGGCGCTTATGAGCCGGAGGTCGGGCTCGGGTGTCGCCTGACGTTGCACGGCATAGCCTATTGTTTCGATAGAGGGACGCCTTCCCGATGGCGGAATGATTCGAGCCCCCATACTTAGAAAATGAATGTATTTTGATGCTACTGCTGAAAGTATTTTAATGCCCAAATGCCTTAGTTGCCCGTTGGCTCATGTGCGGCTAGCGGGTAAAACAGAAACTCGGGAGGAGAAAGCAAGAGACTGAAACCAACAAGACAAGTGTCGAGCCCCCTGTCAAAACATCTCGCTGATCGTATGCCATAAGAAGCATTCATGGGCGCGCGGACATTCGCATTTATGAAACGGACTGTCAGCGTCAAGAAATAATTGAGTTAGTACGGTCGCATATCGATGCATCGCCGAAGCTGAAATCCTTGAGGCAGACAGGCAAGGGTGTCAAAATGTGCTGAATATAGTCCCGGTCATCCAGGAAAGGCCCGGGATGTCATTGGGGGTCTGGGTCGTGGGCTGGATAAGGCCAAATCCATGGTCGGGGGGGTATTCGGACCAGACAAGGAAGATACGAAGCTCAATATTGGGTATGGGATGCGCGTTGGTGTTATTTGGGTGCTCGATAGAATGCTGGTGCTTGAGGACCGGGGAATCAGGACGATAGCAGTGATGACCGACCTGGCCTGCATTATCGTCGTGGTTAGCGTGATCAATGTTCATGGTGGGGTGACAAACATTGCGAGGGCTCGCTATGGTAAGGAGCCCTGAGCAAAGGTGTACACCTATGATGCCCAACATCACCTGAGAATAGAGAGCATGATCCCGAAGTAACATGTGGATTTCCACATAAATGTTCCCATCGACACAAGTTCATCCTTGGTCATAAAATCCTATCCCAAAGGTGAATGGTCTACATCCATGAACCTGACGGTCTTCATGTATGATCTTGTACGGTTATCCCGGCTTCAACTATGATAAAGAACACATTCCCAACACATCATAGCATCATATCCCAATGCTAACATAGTGGCGGGTAAACACAAATGATGGAGTTGACAGAGGGAAGAGAAGCAATCAAGTGCGGTGTTGCTGAGAGGAAAGTTATCCCCTCGGCTGACCCCGTACTTGGGGAGCGGTGCTTTAGCGATGGCATCTGACCTGGGATATTCCTTATGGTAGGGCAGTATTACGCGAGAAGATCCTTTTCCTAATTCACTGGCAACGTTTTAAAGGATCTTTATGCAAATATTATTGAAAGACATAACTTACAAATTGCTCGTCCTCTTTTCATTTAAAATCTCATTCTAAAAAGCTTTATAATTGGGTCAAAGAAAGAGTTATCCGTTCCGTGTTGACCTGTCGACGTTTCCAACATGTTACAAAAATTAAGAATGTTTCATTGGAACAGAAGGTTGGCAAAAGTCAAAATGCGTAAATCAACTTTAAGTTGAACACAATGGTGCATAATGGAATTACCTGCAGCAGCTGCCTAGGCAACCGTGAGGAAGAGATGGGTATTTGGTTTTGATGCCGTCATGCGTTATTCACTGTAGCTTTGCTGCCGTGGCTTACGAACACTCATCATTGAGACAATAATAAAGTGAGAACACAGAACAGCTATTTAAGAACAACCAGCCCACTCAAAGGTCCCCTCATCTTTCTTTCTTTTTTTTTCTTTATAAACCAGTCAACATACACACCAGAGTTTTTCTCAAAGACGTCGCCACCCTCAAACCCAAACCACGGCGCATCTTCTCAACACATTCTTTGACAGAATAGCAACGATGACTTCTGTCCAAGAATCCACCCCCTCCTCCGAGGGCACGAACCCTCAGATACACTCTCTCATGCTTCCAAATGAAGTGATAGATGTCATCTTCGGGTCTCTCGACGGACCCACGCAAATTTGCTTTGCGTTGACCTGTCGAACTCTTTACAAGAGCTATTTTCCCCAAACCGACCCCTACTACTGGCGTAGAAGGGATTGGTACTGGAGAAAGGGTCTGCTATGCCGGTTGGAGAAGGACATTCCCGAGTATTACTGCTGTCTCCAATGCGCCAAGCTTCACTGATGGGATGTGCCTTGGAACAAAGTTTGGTCAATCTCGAAGCCATGGAGAGGGTATCTCGACTTTCATCCTACTCGGGACCTGGAACTTGATTATTTCGAGTTCCCAGTGGGCGAGGATCATTACCTCACGTACCAGGCGGTGAGGGTCATCATGAACCGTCATCTTTACGGTCCTCGACACGGGATACCGCTGGAAGCGATCGAGCTGGATACCCACAAGCTGTGCCAGGAGACTGGTACAACGGTCGATATGGTCGTCCGTCCACGGATAATCGACGACGAGTTATTCCTCTCGGTCCACTACAAGATGCTGCACCCCCAAAACGACACACAAAACCTGGAAAAGTTCATCAGCCAGGCTAGGTTGCGTGTGTGTCGACACTTGCAGATTGGAGCCCATTGGACCAGGCTTGGCTGTTGGCACCGCCATCCACCCCTTTTCCTGCCAATTCGTATCCCGGAGCTTGAGAAAGGATGCTGGCCTCTGAAGGACTGTGGGAACGAATTTGGAAGCGTGAAGTCCTGTCAAGTCTGCATGACAGATTACCAAGTCAAGGTCAGCCGGCAACACGAAGGACAAGAGGAAAAGGGATGGTCTATCGAGATCATGGTGTGGCACCAACTAGGGAATGGCCGCGATCCTTGGGATGAGGACCGTTGGTTTAATTTGGCGCATACGGGATACTATGGTCCACCTCATCACTCTATGCCAGGGATTGTGCGGCACAGGTGGAGCAAAGGTGATGAAACCTTGCTTAGTTGCGAAGGAGAGTTTGTGGAAGGCTTGGATCGTCTCCCAGAAGGACTTACAATGGATGAAGAAGGAACCATAGGCTTGGGAGACTGGGAAGGTTAATATGGGCGGAGACTTTATTGTGTACACCGTAGCCACCGAGCACGAGTACGAGAACTCTTATAGAATGCAATCAATTACATAACAATCTACATCTGGTTACGGACTTGAGATTCAGTTGAGATGGTGTTCAGCTTTGACTAATAATGGATAGACTGAGCGCACCCCTGCAAGGTCACAGATCTGAGATGACGTCCAATAGCACTCATGCTTGGCCTGCATCTTCTCAAGCACGTGGTGAGGGGTCTGCGAGCTATTTTCCACGACAACTACAAACTTGCAACATGTCGGCCAACGGGTTTCGTTACGTTCCGCTTGGCTCTCAATCTGGCGGGTTTCGTGTTCTCACACTATTACCGGGGAGCCCAGATACACCGCTTCATTGTTCATTATCCAACTCGAACCTTACCACCCGCCCTGTCTACGATGCGCTGTCCTATGTCTGGGGCAAGCCCTCGAATCCTAATGACTCTATCAATGTCCTGGTTCTCGATGGGCATCACATTCCGGCTACGGCGAACCTCGTTTCAGCCTTGCGACACTTGCGTCCGCCCGCTGGAGCGGACCCGATGACCCTCTGGGTAGATGCCGTGTGCATCAACCAAGCAGATCTGAATGAGCGAAGCCAGCAAGTGTCAATGATGCGAGACATCTACGCATCAGCTGAAAGAGTTGTGATATGGATTGGAGAAGAAGGTGATGGTAGCAATGACGTGTTTGATGCGCTACCAGTGATTGCCGGGCAAGAGGGCACCGACGACCGAGGTACTGAAAGATTGAGTCTGATGCGCAAATGCAGCAGCTTCTTTCTCAGCGTCGTGGATCGTCGCCCATGGTTCTCACGTACTTGGATTCTTCAAGAACTAGCCATGGCCAAGCACGACCCCTTGGTAGTCTGTGGATGGAAGTCTGCATCATGGTCACTATTCATCAAAGGATGGGAGGCCATTGCAAGAGAAACATTCTCAGAAATAGGCTTCTTGGTCCGTGAAACAAGTCCAAAGCAAGAAGGACAGGGTCATTCCAGCGACACAAGCACGGATAATAGTGGCTTCCAGATCGTGGCATTGCTAAAGCTTAACGTCTTGAATGACCTTAGAGAGGGCATGCAGGTCCGGGGTGGGGAGAGTATGAGGAAACTCCTGATACTCTCAAGATCCTCGGAAGCCACTGATCCAAGAGATAGGGTCTATGGACTTCTTGGAATGCTCAAAGCGGATGGACCTAGTACAACCATCCCCATCGACTACCACAAACCCACCGCGGCAGTGTATTCAGATGCCATGGCACACATCTTCTCTCAAGGAGACGGCCCGTTCTTCCTATCTGGTTTATGGCTTCCTGGAGTATCCGCTGCTGCCCCTCGTATCGAATCTCTTCCACCGACAGTCGAACAACCAAACCTTCCATCTTGGGTTTCCGATTTCTCACGCCAGGCGGCCGGCAAAACAAAGAATACAAGCGGTATTCAGTTTCATCCCCCAGCAGGAATCAGTGCCTCTGGTGCTGGGGCGGATTGCAACAACGGAAAGAGACTAGAAGATGAAAGGACTTTGCAGGTAGAGGGACTGGTTGTCGACACGATCGACCAGGTCGTATCATTGGGGACATCTCTTGATGCGTGCATCGAAAAATTGCCTGCTCTCGAGGCTTTGGTGTCCGAAGCCAGACAACGGCCCTGCCGACTTGACCCCATGATTGCGGGCTTGATGGAACAGTTCAAGAGAAAGGAGCCATTGTGGAGAATTTTGATCTCGAACAAGCGCCTGAGATCTGGTTATGATCCCGCCCCTTCGTCTTACGAGGATATGTACCTGAGCCTTCTGAAGCGGCATTCGACTAAAGCCGATCCCGACCACAGTGCGGAGCAAAGCGAGTACGAGCAATGCTTGAAGGAGGCCATTGGCAGGCGATCTCTCTTCGTATCTAAGAGTGGGTTTGTCGGCACCTGTGTCCCCGAGAGTTGTGTGGGAGACACTGTTGCTATTATCTTTGGATCACCAGTCCCTTTCGTCCTACGTGCCTTAACACAAACCGGGCCAGAGATAGGTAGAAAGGTATATGCCCTCGTCGGTGGTTCATATGTCGGTGGGATTATGAGTGGGGAGATGGTAGATGAACTTTACTGTGAGGATATCATGGATTCCACAACCTTTTTTATCCAGTAACGGATTAGTAAGTATTGATATTATATAGCGACTTCCTTTCAACTTGAAATGTGAGACGGGCTCTGTTAATTCGCGTTAGAGGGACAGAACTCACGGTTGGTTCCTCAAGCGTAATGTGAATCGATAATGATAACATGCCCTTGTTTCTAGATAAGGCAGTATTAAGTATTAATTCAGGTCCCCCAGTCACCAAGCGAGTTTAAAATCCCTACATGAGTAGAGCAGCCGTTAGGAAAATAGACAGAGACACTCCAACGAAGCTTCCTGTGATCTTGGATCCCGCCGAATCATCATCCTTGCCATTTGTACTGTTTGACGATCCCGCATTCCACTCCGTCTTGTTCCACTCCTCATAGGTCAAACTGGTATTCAATCGAGGCCTCAAGTCGAAGTCAGCAGCCGTAGCCACCTTGGAACTAGTTTTGCCATCCCAGCAATGGCTATCAAAACACTCCTGACACTGAGAAGGCAGCTTCGTGTTTGTGCGCTGAAGTGCTCCCTTGATGGCGGCACATGCAAGACAAGCTGGCCAGTCGGGATCAACTGTACCGTTACCGTACGTGGCGATCTGGAAGGCGTTGTCAAAGGCAATGTCGAGTTGCTCGTCTGTGAACTGGTCTATGGTGTAGGAGTAGTTGGTGTAGCCAGTCCATGGGGCGTTGGGGAGGTAGAGAAGGAGGGGTGTGTCCTTTGTGGCGTTGCAACCAAAGAAAGTTGGTTGCTTGGTGAGGTTCTGAGCAACCATGGTGTTGACATCTGGGATGTCGGGGAATGGAATGTTTCCCTCCTTTGCAGAAAGGGCAGTGTCTGCAAGCCAGTCAGTATCAGCTGCCAATATGAAGACAATTCGTCAACGCACTAATCAGATTGGTTCCGTTGACCCAACCATTCGCGATTGAGTCGCCCGAAGCTTCGTACACGATGATCAAATCAAGCCTGCGATCGGGGATGATCAGAGGTCGAAGAGGGTTGGTCTCGCCTGTGAGACTGCCATCCAGCTGGTCTTGTCAGCAATATTCCGTTGACGTCGGACTTAGACTCACGAGAAGCAATTCAGAGACCCCCTCCATGTCATTATTGTAATCCTCAAATGGATTGGGGAAAGTAGACCACAGCGACTCGTTGAATGTGAGATCAAAGTACTCAGCCGTCTCGTTCACAAGCTGAACAAGCGGATTATCATACTGATCCTCCGGAATAGGAATATCATTGATATCCTTATTCACAGTCTGCCTCTCATACAAACTTCTCTTCGCAAAGGTCGGAATATCATAAAACGCATCAATAAACCAAGCAGTAAACGCATTAGCAGTCGTCCCCTGCATGAGAGTAAGTTTATCAAATCCCTGAACACACTCACTCGAGTTCTGCGCTTTGCCCTTTGACATGGCAGTTCCAAGCCACTTTGTAGAAATGAAAGCTTGAACTCTGCCTCCAAGCCAGCTTCCAAACTCGAATGGAGTGACTTCGTAAGCTGTGAGGTTGAAGCCGTTTGTCTTGTTGAAACCGGGATACATGAGTTTGCCGATCTCTGGGGACTTGCCAGGGATAACTTCTGCGAGGGCTAGGATTGGCATTGGTGCGTCGCCGAGGTTGAAGGCGGTGCCGTTGGCTGCAATGTCGGAGTAGTTGCTGAAGAGTTGGTCTTCTGGGAGCCATGTGCCCCAGAATTGTCCAAAGGTGTCGCCTACGGAAACGGGGAAGCCGGCTTCGGCCTTGGCTCCGGTATTTTCGAAGATTTCTTTGAGAAAGGCCTCTTGGTCTCCATCTGGTCCAGACGCGTAAGCAGCCGAGAAGTTGGTGGCCTTTCGCAAAGCATCGGTTGTGCTGAAATTGTTTGCAGCACTGTAGCAGCTCATTAGAGTCCGTCAAACGGGAAGGAGTGAAAGAATCTTACAGCAACGAAACAGTCACGGTGCCGCCTCCGCTGAGGCCTGTGATATAGGAAAGCAGCTGCGTCAAGCCTCCAGTGCGAGCGGCGACAGCAACATCAGATCGAGCATCGTACGCTTGCCAGATGCCAAGGCCTCCAAGACCAGACTGCGTGCCACCCCCAGAGACCGAAAGACCAACAACAGGGACATTGGTTGGTTTGAGCTTCTTGATGAAACTTGACACATCAAAGTCGGAGATGTTTGCCAGGTTGAGGTAATCTTCCAGATTGGGTATCATCTGCTTTCCTCGTTGTTGTCTCCAGACGCTCTCTTCTTTTGAAAGACCCTGACATCGGTTAGTGTGGGCGCTGCAAAGAGGATCACTAGCATACATCTGAAGGGTCGCGGATTCTCAAGTTTGATGGGCAATTGGTGTAGACAGGCACATAAGGGTCGACATCGGCGTCACCTTGCTGTGCTTGTGCCATAAAGCCATTGCTGAGTAAAGCTGAAAGCAACAAATTCTTATGGGCTGTCCAATGCATCTTGTCGGTGTGTCCGTCTGTTCGTAGCCTTGACAATCAGTCCACCTACAATGAACAACAGCAAAAGAGAATGAACAAGAAACTTTCTGTCATTTCTGACAGGAAATGGCTACTTATTATCCCCATCCACAAAACACATGCCGATCAACCGACCTCCCTTGACGGGACTTGTCATCGTGGAAACTTTCACCTCGGAAATCGCCAAATCTGGAGCTACATGCCAGCCATTGACGTTGATGATTCCAGCCACCACACCTGATTGGTTTCAAGGAGCAGAATATCCGTAGCCAAGGATCCGAAATAGCCAAAAGAAGAGAACAATCTCGGCTAAGATGGCCATGTCTCCGATGTGGCCGTTGACGAGGCGTTCTGGAAGGAATGCGATGGAAAATTACCTCTTTCTTTACGCCTCCTGAGTCTGGGTAGAGGCCACGCCTATGCGAGAAGATGAGAAGCTCTGCTCTGGATGAATTATTCCTCGTTGAACTTGCAGAATGGTTCTGTAAAGACTTAACACCAGCGCACGATTGGCACTCGAGGCGCGTTGTGTGAGCCCGGCTGGAGCCTGGGCCGAGGCCCTCCTGACGTGGCTGAACCCAAACATCGACAGGCACGTTGAGTCCCGTCAGGGTGCCGACCCAGGGTGGAGAAGGGCATGGGATTCTATCCACTGTAGTACCTGTCCATGCTCTGACAATGGATGCCCGTTTAATAAAATATTCTAAGACATAGAATAGAGTTCCAGCACCTAAATCTAGCAGGCAACCGAAAAAGTGTGTCTCCATGAATAGTTTCCATGCATCGATTCGCTCGGGCGAGTCCTATAGACGTAGTGGGGGAGCCATTCGGCCCTGATTGAGAGTTCTGAGTACCTATATCAGGATGTGTTGGCGTTGGTGCCGGCGCGTTCCTGACGGAGCTTTGGTCTTCTTCAATGTCCGTCCAGACGAATGCAGCCTGCATGGCCAAGTTCATAGGCGTCGGGTCAAACAGGTGGGAGTCCAGCAATCCCTTCAGGCTATCCTGGAGATCAGTCGTTTCCCGGACCCAGGCCTTCATGGGTGGGCTACCCGGGTCCAAGGGGGGCGACTTGTCGGCTCAGTAGGGGTTCAGTCGGGATGTATTCCAGTACTCGGGCGTTCTAAGGGACTCCTCAAGAAAGGAGAGGTCATTATTCAGCAGGAATCGTTTAATCTGAGTCAAATTTCCTTCCACCGTGGTTGCTTCGTGGAAGATTATATTCCATCTATTAACTAATGGAATACGTTTCTCGGTCTACTTAAACACTACCGCTTAGAGAATATATGAAGACTAAATTAAAAAGGTAACCTGGTAGTTGTTTTAGTGAGAATAATATCATATAAATACCATAATTAATAACATAAAACCATTATTATATTTCAAAACTATTATCGAAGCAGGAAGTTCTAACCCTTGTCTTTGGTGATATATTCTTCTTTTTGCTACGTACGACGGCTGTCATCTCCATTCAGATACAACCTTAATACCACAAGGGAAGGTATTATTTGTACCCCAAGATATACTCCTATGAAAAAGCTAAACACACTCAAGATAATGGCAAGCAACTCATTATACCACCACCCATAAAGCAGAATCCCTTGCTTCTCAGCCTCTCATGACTTTTGAATCTGAAGAGTGTCTTTCACGTTCTTAAGAACGTCCTCGCTCTGGAAAGCCTAAACGTGGATAAGCCCTAACTACTTGTCCAGGGATCCCGCCGAGTCTTTGAGGATTGGTGGAGCTTGTGCGCATAGAAAAGGTTGACTGTTCTGACTTAAAAACGCAGAAGACATTGCAGTCATCTCAGTTCAATAATCACCACCTTCACCACCCCTCAGTCTCTGCTCATAGTCAAAGCAGATCAGTCAGAGCTACCGCTTACGGGGTCGTCTAACCTGATAGGAGAGATATGTGCTGATTAGAAAATCGGCGATTGTCGAGACCATCCTCCCTCTCATTGACCGATATATAGAAGAGGCACGAGAGAAACGTAGTAGATACAAAAGAGCACGCAAAACACACAGAATACTTAAACACTAGCCCCAGCCCCGTGAACCACGTTAATTATTAGTATCGCTAGGATAGAATCGATCAAAACGGTGGAGGTAAAAGCGGAACATTAAACCGAAGACAGGATGGAGGCCTGTTTAGGGTAGCATCAATCAATATACCTAATTCGGGGCCATTCCAAAACCACCCAGGAGTCAGGCCCTACTGCACATAAGGTCTATGACCAAAAGAACGAAAGCTACCTAATTATGTCCTTATCAACGGTTTACCTTTTGAGGTCCCCTAGTCTTAAACAATTATCTATCCCTGGATTGTGCCCACGGCTAAAGCCCGACCTGATAAATCTTTTGCACGTGCGTCAAGTTCCCATTCCTTCTATTCGCTTGTTCATATCTAATCCGTCTTTTCAAGATGGCCAATACACTTCTGCCGTCACGGCGATGAAGAGGCATGACGTGGCGAGGGTACATGGATATGTGAAACACCCCAAAAATCAGCAGTTACCAAGCTTATCTCCTAGACATTTCAGCTTGTAGGATTACCCTCGAACCACCTTTGAAAACGCCCCAGGTTCCCAGCAAAAATCCCCTGGTCTGTCTACTTTTGGGAATAATCACTCGATCACCTTCGGTGTCAATGCGGCCCCTATTTGTGCATCCATACCACTGTAGTTATCTCTGCTATCTCCAGCCTCACCCCTCAAGGCTCTATCTCAGAAAGGGCACTGACAGGCGGGGCAAAAAGTGACAGCAAGCGAAACAAGGCTCTGAACGTCGGTGGGAGACTTGACAGTTTGAGTTCGGCTCAGTTAGGACACTGCCGAGATAGGCACGCGCTGGTTCGATCGGCTCCAATACTGCTTACCGTGACAGTCACCAGCCCGTGCATCCTGTGGCTTGAGTGTGCAGACATCATTAGGGTTTGTAGACGAAAATGAAGCCATTGTCCAAAGAGTATTAGGTGCCGGATGGAAAAGAATAACCGAACTGGATGCCTTTTGAGGCACGCGATTAATCTGGCGAGGTACAAGCTGCGACGGACCGGCTTATGCATTGCGTGACAACGGCCGGACCCTTTGTCGTAATCACGAACCAATGCTGCCCTACATCCAAGAGGGAAAGGGCAATGCTGTCAATATTGTTGGGTACATAGAGTACTGGGAGTCGAATAGGTACCATGGAGTAACGCACCGTTATGGCACGGACTGCTAAGATGCCGCTGGCAATTCTGACTCCACGTGGCTGATCATCGTCATGAACTGTCCCTCAACCGCACGTGTCAAACGAAATGCATGATCCCATCGGATCTCTTCCAATACCTAAATGCAAGATTGCCTACCCAGGGGCCCTAGACACTAACTATTCCTTGCATAATGGTGCCCCTGACCCATTAGCCTGGGAAACTGCCAAGAGCGGAAATATCCCCAACTTCACCCTAACAACCGAAGAGGGGGCGGAAATAGAGACTAAGAGACCAGTGTCAACTTTGAGAAATTCCAAATTCGGTAGTTTGGCACGGATGTGATGAGTGCAACCCCTGGGTCCAAGCGAGCCGAGAAGGGTTTCGGTTGAAAGCTGTCAATATCATGATAACCCCTGAGCTTCCAAGCAGAACGGCGTCGAATCAACCTTTGAACCATCCCTCACACGGGAATTAGTATCACAAACCACTGGAAAATGTGAAGCGGAATCTTGCTTTCCCAGACTTCCGTCAGAAAGGAGCCCATCCCGCGGCCGCCAACCACACCGCGCGCTAAGCCCAGCCATTCAGCTCTAGTTCTGCAACGGGAGAAAAGCCACGGCGGCCGCGTTGTATCGCTCGACACGTGTCGGACCTCAAAGCATGTCACCCTCCTTAATCGGCACCGTTTGACCCTTGAAGAATTGAATGACATTCTGCGATCCGTTGACTGATGGACAAAGATCGAGAGAGGACGGTCTTCCGAATGGCCCGAGCTGTTGGTGCTAGGATAGGGCTAATCGTTCACCTCAGCACGTTATCAGAATCCGCTGCAGCCACCACGCGTTAGCTGCCTCACCGGTTGGTGGGTCGACCTTCAAGCTAAGCTCGATCAGATCTGTCAACAGACCTAAGCGATGTGTCTTTGAAGGAACCAAGTGCCCGGGCCGTGGGTGCACGGTCAAAGGGGGGGGGAATGCGACAGTGGAGTTTGAGAGAGGATCTGAGCGTTTCTTCAAGAATGACATCAAAGCGAAAGAGCTGAAGATACGGAAGTGGATACTTTCAACGGCAGTGTGACGGGTTTCCGCGCGGTGTCCCTGCATCTTGCGTCTCTCCCTGCAGGACAGGACACCACCAGGCTCAGCTGAGAACAAGGGCCTTTGGTACCGATTCCCCGTTCACCGAGTCAGTTCTCAGGAACCCGACATGACAATGGTTTCAGACCGCGCGTTTGCTATCGCTTCACAGGGCTACCTATCGGGGAGAGTCGAGACCCGTCAAATCAGGGCTTAGCGATAAACCTGGGGTTATTTGGGGGGCGGACGCGGGTCCGAGTTATTAGAGTTTCCCAGACCCCGGATCCCAACACTGCCGCTCTACACCCCGGCAGCTGTTTTGTGCGTGCTTTCTTATCTCGCGTGTGGTTTCTGTGGCTGATTTCGAAATGGCAAAAGGGGCTTCACTTTCACGCCCTGAATCATCGGTAAGAAGAACGTGGCTGAGACCTGGCAATAGGAATTCTGCTGAAAAAGCCTAGACATGACTCTTGCATTAGACACAGCTTTTCAAATGGCTTGCGTCTACCCGTGAAGCCGTCGCTGCCGATGAACCGAACCAACAAATCGGTCTCGATCTAGCTATCGACTCGCCCAGCCCAGCTCAAACATGAGTCCCGAAAGCAGCCCAGCCAAGCAAACCACGGGCTCGAGTCCAGCCCGCCAAGACCACTTGGGGGACATTGCTTTCAGCCATGGTGGCTTGTCGCGTTCGAGTCAGGCCCCCTCACGTCAAACGGTCCAATGATGGGGGTCTAGTCTTGTTGATAGGCCAGCCACCCAGCCAGCCCGAAAGTCAAAGCGCTGATTCTTAGCCAAAAGGCGAGGGAGCCCCCCAGCATAAACCTGCTGGAAGGTGATTCTCGTCATTGTTGTGCTCGTTGTCGAAAGCTTCAACTTATCGAGGCCTGTGGCCTTTTTCTCAACCATGGCTGGGCTCGAGCCCAACATCTACTGGTCGACGGCCATCACATGGATCGCGGCATCGGTAGCGATGGTGATGCGCTTCATGGCCCGGCGGATTACGAAGCAGCCTTGGTGGTGGGATGATACCTTTTGTGTGCTTACCTATGTGGGTTCTCCGTCAGATCGAGACACCATCAGCCTACTGACAGCTACCCCAGATATTCGGAGTCCTCTACTCGGCGACCGTGTTAGAATGTACAAACCAACCTACGATATCCACACCCTTCAGAGTCTAACAATTCCATGCAGGGACTATCCATTGGTACCTTGGCCAATACATGCCTGACGACCTCAGCGAAGCCGAACGAGACCTAATCCTTCACAATGGACGATTCATCGGATTCTTCAATTCCCTAACATACGCCTTTGCGATCGCCTCCGCCAAACTAGCCATCCTCTTCCTCTACTGGCGAATCTTCCAACTATCATCGATCCGACTACCGATGCAGATCATGATCGTCATGTGCTTCATCTGGATCATTGTTCGAACTTTCATGACCATATTTCGCTGCCTCCCAGTGCAGGCGTATTGGGATAAGACGATTCCCCATGCTGTCTGCAGGATTCGGGATACGGAGTTCTTCTTTAGCACGGTGCTTACGCATTTCTTAATGGACCTTGCCATCTTGGTCTTGCCCATCATCGAGGTCTTCAAGCTCCGCCTACGCATTGGCCAGAAGATTGCTGTGGCTGGTCTATTCGTTGTTGGTTCCATGTACGTGGCTACTCGTCTCTGTTACCATTCAGTGGTATCTAACTCTGTCACAGTGTTTGTCTCGCCTCAGTATTCGCCATTGTCGAGGCCCTCAGTTATAACCCCAAGTCAACACAAATGCCCCATGACTATGGCATGTACTGCGTCTGGGGATCAGTCGAGATCAACATTGCCATTGTATCCGGTGAGAACCCTCAGCCACAAACCCGTGTTGAACCTCTTGACTAACTTCTTCCAATAGCTTGCTTCCCTCTACTTCGACCTGTCATCCGCAACATCTTCCCCGCCCGCTTCCTCAGCTCCTACTATGGCAACAACAACAGCAGCCAACCCATCAGTCGACCAAGCCGTGCTATCCGACTAGCTACAATATCGAGAACAAACAGGGAAAAGGAGAATGACGAGACGAGTTCAACCCATCAACTGGCCGACATAGAAAGTGGTGTCTCGGATGTTGGCGACTTTGATGCGGTTCCCAGGCCGATACATAGTCATGAGGGTATTCGTACCGTGATATCGAGTCCATATCACGAGGATACGGAACAAAATGGGGCTGGGATACGTGTACAGAAGGATATGATAGTGGAAGTGGTTGCGACCAAACGATGAGAGGGATTGAGAGATTAGATGATACCCCGGGGGATTAATGAGCAATGTAATATTTATATAGAGTTCAAAGACGTGCCGTTCAATGAAACTTTAGTAACGTGACCTGATTTCGTGTATAGGCTTGACATTAAAGCACTCCTTACGGTGACGGCTAGGGGGCTCGCTCGAAATTCGTGGCAGAACTGACCCAGGGGACACTCCAATCTCAGGGTTCATTGTTCCTCCACCACACTGCATATCTAAAGATGTAAATAAAACATGTCTTTACTTATCCTATGGAACTCTGAAAGTAATTTTCCAACCCAGGCAACGACGCAAGCTCAGCAAAAGTAGTAGGAACAAACTCATTCATAAAGTTCATCTCCTCAGAATGAAACGATCCCTGGCCCGGACTACTCCCATAAGCCCACTCCATCGTCGGCACCGCTTGCTCTTGTCCCAGCATCGGCTCAGGCTCAACCTGCAACGCAACCCAGTTTCGAAACTGATCATAACCTGCACCACCAAGCGACGGGCTTTCACCAGGAGTTGCGCCCAGTTTAGCCAGTGTCATTTCTAAAATCTCCAAGCCCCGCTTCTCGGAGCTTTTGGTGTTTGCAAAGACCCCGCCGGACATGATTTTTAGTAATGTGATTCCTTGATCGCAGATGTCGCCGAATTCTACCGTCTTGCTGAGGATACGCTGAGCTATCAAAGTCACTACTGCAGCGCAGCATGAAGTAAACTCGGTGTATGACGACTTGGAAAGACCAAATTCGTCATGGAGCTTTTGACAGAGCCGGACGGATGTAATGGCGCTTTGAATGCAGTGTTTTATGAGGGTATTCCGAGCGTTGGCCCATCCGTGTAGACCTAGCTTATCCGCATCAGAATCATCAAAGATGAAGGACCGACCAATAAAGATATGCACGAGGTGATATGTGAGTGCGAGGTGTATGTTGGATCGAAAGAGTGGTTGGCCTGGCGTCAAGTCTTTGCAGTACGTCTCTTCTGGGAGACTATCCCACCATGTCTCCAATGCTTGGTTTACTTTGAGGGCATCCTTTGCTACTTGCTCAAGCTTGGAGCGATCTGCTTTCTTAATCATCAAGCTAGGAGGTTAGCGTGGTAATGTAACCTGGAGTGAGAGAACAAACATGTTGTCGCGAGCGTCCTCCATGATCTCAGTAAGATCCTTCTGGGCCATCGCGTTGTGGAATGTATTGAGCCTTTCCGATGGCTGTAGTTCAAGGCAATCAACTGGTAGGTTGGTGCTTATCTGGGATCTCTGGATTGATGCAGGCCGGCCGTGCAAGATTGAAACACGCCTGTCAGTCGTCAGTCATTGTTTCCGGTTGGATAAACACGCATCTTCATTCGAGCAGCGACTTTGTGGCTTCTAGTAAAGCAATGGCAAAGGTTGACTCACCTCTCCAGGGTATACACCGTCCACCAAATTCGGTTACGCATCTCGGCGTCCCGTGTCCTAGACTTGTTCTTTAAGTGCATGTTGTTATGTATCGCTATCTTCATAGCAATGCCATAATAACTGCTTGCCAATCCAGCGGGGTCCACGGGAAGCGTGTAGACTCCCATCAAGATGAAAGCCTGCACGCATTGGGCACTTCCAATAGTCAGTAGGTCGGGGATCATAGCTGTTGCTTTTCGATAGAAAGACAAGGCTAGAGCGTCATCGATTGCCGAAGTCACATCAACTTCACCCGTATTGGACTGTCTTCCTTTAACCAGGTGTGCAAATTGTGTGCTGACGCAAAACACCATGAGAGCCGTGCAGACCCATGGAGCGTCAGCAATCGTGAGTGGCGTGGTGACGTTGGTATATATCTCAGATATCCGGCTTCTGATATACTCTTCATCTACATAGAAGTAGTTCGTCTGAGCCACGTTGAAAAAGATGCCAAGTAGTGTAGTGGCGACCTCAGCAGGCGGGAATACAGAGACTGCGTCTTGAACGACAAAGGGCCATGAGAGTAATTGTTCAGCAGTGGCCACGCTAGCTGTCGGATCCTGTGGCAATACATATTAGCTCAGCAAATAAAAAATTGACAGAGAGAGATGTTTCTTACAGTGTTGGGTCGTTCCAAGTCAGGGCCTAATTTTTGCTGAATTTGGCGAGTAAAATCGGAATGAGAGAACTCCTCGTATGCTGTGGAATGATAAGCAACAGTTCTACGACTTGGATATCTAGAGCCACATACCTAGCATAGAAGCAGAATCTTTCGTCGTTTCACTACCAGGACCGTCATCCGAAGTCTGATCATTCTCCTGGTTCTCTAGGGTTGGCGAGCTTCCCTTGTCTGTTGTCAGAGATGTCAATGTCTCCGCAACCGTAGTTGGGCTGAACTCCTGAATATTCGTAAAGTGCTGAACAATGGCTTCCAAGTTGCGGATCCTATCGATATCGAAAAAAACCTTTGGGTTTAGTGTTTCCGTCAACTTTTGTACTTCAGGCTTCCGTCTTGATCGTCTAAATAAGTTGGTGAAGGCGCATTGGCGTTTGCTTTTGATGCACCCATTACATGGGGTTCCACCAGTACACCTCTCCTTCAGGCGTCGGCAATTGTCACACCTATGTCACTTATTAGCCATGGAACGCAATTATACGCTATCTGGGCACTGACGCTCGTGCAGCCCTTTGCTTCTTCCCAACGTTCACGGTTATCTCGTTGCGTGCCGGCCAGGGCGACGACGCCGGAGGCTGCGGGTCATCAAAAGCCTGATCCGACTCGGTGGGTCTTGACATGGTAACACTCTGAGCAAAGCAAGCCAATCGGGTTGTCAAACAAAGGTCCTGGTATAGTGGAGGAATGGTAAAAAGAGGGAGATTCCTATGATTTGAGGTGTTTGTTGTGTGCCGGTTTCGTGCCGGGAAATGTCAGCCGAAATGGGCCGGTGCGTGCCGGTGATCACCGGGAAAACTGCCTAATTTAGACGCCCTCTTATCCATCCCAACCACCATCGTCGGCTTCAATGCTATCATTCTTGTGGGGTCAGGCATAATCACGCATGTCGCCAACGAAGTCACTGTGTTAGCATTGGGACATGATGCTATGATGTGTTGGAAATGTGTCTTTATCATAGTTGGACAGAGAGACATCAAGCCTCATCATACTCACCAAAGCCCATTTGCTTTTCAAACATATCCTCCTATACCAAGACTAACGGTTGCGTGTTTGCAAATAAGCAAATTGTAGAAAGAGCTCTAGGGTAGTTGTACAATGAGAAATTAACTGTAGTGATAATAGCGTTGAGTGGACAGTACTCCCTCGTGCTCGTTCATCTATCCCAAACCACATCCCTCCAATTCCTCTACAGCTTAGACTCCCTACCCGTTTTCCACAACGGCTCTAAACTCTCTTCCATGAGATTCCGTTTCGAGGATATTCTGGCCTTAGTAGTCTTGAAGATACGAGGAAGACCTGAATTCTCAAATGCGGCACCGTCGCGCACCATGGCCGCCATACCCTTGCTTGAAAGCAGAATCTGTGGCATTCCATGACCTGTGAAACCAGCAATGATGAACTGTCCTGGCTTGTCTGGGATCTCTCCAACGTGAGGCATAAAGTCCCCGCTATAGCCCATGACTGATATAGGTGTTAGTAGCCGTCATTGGTTGTAGTATAGTTCCAACTTACTTCCAGTCCAGATGCTCTCTACTTTGGCACCCGAGTTCTCCCACCCGCGGAAATGCCGTTGCATATAGTCATCAAAGTAAGACACAGCCTCGTCAACGAGTTCATCATCTCGTGTCGTGCCATACCATCGCTCCTTGTTGTGCCAAAACCGCTGCCTAGCTCCACCGACAATGATGCTACCGTCAGGTCGCGGGATAAGATAATCATTGTTGCGAGCATCAAAGCGGATGCCATAGGTATTTACCAAATGCGGTGTGTCAGTTCCCTTAGGGCTGTTTATATGGCAGGCGATGCCTCTGATCGGTGCGATGCAGCGTCCGTATTCAGGCAGTAGATGGCTAGTGTAGCCGTTGGTGGCATAGATGATCTTCCGAGCCTTGATCAAGCCGCGGGGGGTTGTCACAGTCCATGCCCCATTGCTATCCTGAGTTGACGAGACTGATGATACGGGTGTGTGAGAGTATAGCTTGACGCCTTTTTCAAGGAGAAGTTGAAGGAGTTGATGGATCATCTTTGATGGCCACAAGTGGGCGGCTGTGTAGGAAAAACAGCACTGAGCGCCCTTGACACCGGAAACCTGTTTTATACCCGTTAGATGTTGACTTGAGTTTAATAGAATTACAGGTGGACTTTACCCTTTCTGCGTCCTTCTTGGGTGTAAACGCGATATCATGTAAATCGACAACATTCGCTTTCACCAACTCTCTATATGCTTCCTCCGTCTGCTTCGCATGACCAGGATCCAGAAAAACATCCAAAGCCCTGGTGACATTAAAATCACAATCAAGACCTTCCCTTTCGACAAGATCCTTAACCGCGTACACATGAGCAGCTTCAAACTTGGCCAACTCAGCTGCTGCCGCTGCGCCATAGATCTTGGCCGTTCTCGGAACGTTCAAAAAGCCATCTGGCTTGACATGACCTCCATTTCGTCCAGTAGCTCCAGAGACTGGCTTCCTGGCCTCGAGGATTGCGATGGAGGCTTTGAAAGAGCTGTCTTGGAGGAGATGGTAGGCTGTGCCTACTCCGGCGATGCCAGAGCCGATAATGATAATGTCAATCTCAGAGGGAAGGTCCTCTGTACTCCGGAAATCATCTAGAGGGCGAGGGTCCGCGTTCCAAAAGGAAGGGACGGGGTTAGCGGCTGGCGCCATTTGATTCTTGGTCATGTTGTCGGTTGTCTGACTCGGCGGTCAAGATTGGGTCCGTCTTTGGGAAGATTTTCAGTGAGTGATATGAACGTCTAAAGAATTAAAAGACCGAAGCAGGATAAGTCATGAATATCGGTTAGACCAACATTAGAAACATTATCCTATTAAAACAGGCGAATGAATCACTCATAGATAGCGGAAATAGATTCCCACTCAACAATGCGGGGTGCCGATCAACCTGTGCCGGTTGTGTGCCGGTTGTGTGCCGGTAGCAATGAATCCGCCATTCAACTCGGTTATTTCTCTCCCCCCGGCACAAGTAGGCACCGACAAGTGTCAGCTGGTTTTGCCATTTATATGACCCAAGCCTTTATCGGAAGCCTAGAGTTAGCCATCATCCTGCCTACCCAACCCCCCTTGTTCACCACAAACACCATCCCGGTTCTACCGACTCAACCATGTCTCCCGCTAGTAAACACGTTGTATTTGACATCGTCGGCACATGCGTGTCGTATGATGCCATGTTCAATGCCCTTGACCACCGACTGGGCGATAAGCTGCGCGAGCAAGGCATCAAGCCTCGTCTGCTCGGATACCTCTGGATTGAGGTCACTGAACGCGAGTACACTTATCTGAGCATGAATGGCCGCTACATCACATTCAGAGACATCTTTAGCAGCATCTTCTACCGAATGCTGTATATGGCGGGTGTGCAAGAACCGCACGAGTTCGCCAACGACGACGACTTAACGTATATCCTCCAGGAATACATGAAGTTGGAGGCACGTCCCGGAATCGCAGAGTGCTTCCAGATACTGAGAGACAACGGCTTCACCATCTGGGCTTTGACGGCCGGTGATGTAGAACGCGTGGGCGGCTACTTCACAAACAACGGTATCCATATGCCAAAGGAGAACTTTGTCTCCTGTGACGGATTCAAGATTGGCAAGCCTGATCCTCGGGTTTATAAGCTTATGCTGGATCGTCTGGGTGATGATGATGAGAAGTGGTTTGCGGCTGCTCATAATTGGGATGTGACTGCTGCTCAGTTGGCAGGGTTAGTCGCATTCCCACCGCAGAGATTGCTTTTGCTAACTCGGATTTTTCATAGATTCAAGGCTGCGTATTGCACTGTTTGGGAGAAGGAGCTTTGCGAGGGCGTCTTTGGCAAGATGGATATCACGGCGGACACTTTTCCTGACATGGCACGCCAGATTGTGGCATCATCTGCGGCCAGCTCATCATAGGGATAGAAGATGATCTAGAACTGGCTGATCAGATAGAGAATTATGATATCGAGATAAACAAGACATGAAGGACAAGTTCCAAAGTGCCCCAGTTTGATGATCTGTTGATAATGGCATCTAAGACTATTCCTCAGCACAACGCAACTCGAGCTTATTGTCTATGACCGAAATCTCCAATGTGACTGTTAACTCCTCTTGGGGACTCGATTAATACCACAAGCGCCGAAATCTTGCCCGCTCCTGTACCGAAGCGTAATTTCTCGGCTCATGAACATCATCATGACGGCTCGTTGACCGGCACACCGGCTCTGTCCAAGGGCATCTCTAGGCCCATCCTTTCGACTCCTACCACATACTAGAACCTTATCCCAGCTGTATCAATGCCATGCGTGCAACACCTCTTGCAGCTATCGCCGTTAGCGCCAAACTACCCCAGACCGCCAACCAAGATACCGGGCCGTCACTTCGAGTTTGCGTGCCGGTAGTGTGCCGGGTTCCCAACTTCCCCGCAACTCAAACCGGACTATCGGACCATGAACGTTCGCTTCTGAGTGACCTTGGCGATCCTTCGTCATTTCCCCGCAAATCCTCTTGATCGAGAGAAAAAAGAAACGTGAGCGTGAGATCCATCTCGTGGGAACCTATTTGTGTACATGGAAGAGGTGACATGTCTGTTTGTTGCCCTGGGTACGAAGGAACTGCAACTGTTGTGTTTCTCGCCAAAGGATTCGTGACCAGCCAACTTAATTCTCAACCAGCTACCTACAGTGTGTGCTTATCTCCAGACAGTTAGATAGACTCTTGGCAGAGCGGATCCAGTAAAATCCCAGCTTATCTCCCTTCTTTGATAACTTATCCGGGATCTGGGGTTGAACCCGGCAGGATTAAACTGACTAGTATGTCACCCCCTCATGAACCTGTGGAGCGGCTAACTTCTCCCGTCCGACTCAACACATCCCACACGGGGTACATAACCTGATCAACCACCTGGACTTTGGAGTATTCATCTTGCAACCGAACCGGCATCGAAGCATTTGCTACCACACTCGATCAACTTTATCCCATCGCACCATATTATTACCTTTGTTGTTGCGAGCGATGGAGCGTGCAACATCCAAGGATCAGGGGCCCAAGGCTCATGATCGCGTTTCCAACTACAGCCTCAAAGAGACCAAAGTTGCCACAGATGAACTTACTCTGGAAGATGCCGAGATTGTCGCAGCCCTTCAGTGTTACGTTCCAGGAACTTCAGAGGAAAGGAGACTGGTTAGGAAGGCCGACATGGTCCTGCTTCCGCTTCTCTGGTGGATGTACATTCTTGCGTACCTCGACAGAGGAAACATTGTGAGTACCTCCCTTGGATATTCGAGAGCCCGAGTTGTCGCCCAGCAATTGACACAATGTTTAAGGCCAATGCGAATGCCGCAGGAATGAGTGAGGATCTAGGCCTCAGCGAGAACCGTAAGTCGCACCCTGAGTCATTGACTACTTCCACTAACCATCCTTTGCTTCCAGAATACTCTCTCCTCGTGTCTCTCTTCTTCGTCGCCTACGTCCTATTCGAAGTACCCTCCAACATGCTGCTGATGAAGATTAAGCCTTCCATCTACTTGCCCACCATCTGCGTCGTCTGGGGTAGTGTGATTATCGGAATGTCCCAAAGCAAGAACCCATCCTCGTTCCTTGCCGGCCGTTTCTTCCTTGGTGCCATCGAGGCAGGTCTCTTTCCTGGTGCTCTTTTTCTCTTGACCTGCTGGTATACCAAGAAGGAAGTTGGTAAGCATTTGACAAGTCAACTCTTGCAAAAGTGTGCATCTCGTGGCTAACTTCTTAGGTAAACGATTCTGCATCTTCTACACTTCCGGTTGTGTCGCACCCGCCCTTGGTGGCATCATGGCCGGAGCTGTTATTTCGCGACTGGAGGGAGCCCGTGGAATTCCAGGCTGGCGATGGCTTCTCCTCATTGAAGGTGTTGTTACCGTTGCCTGCGGATTCGGTCTCTACTTCGTGCTCCCTGACTACCCTCGAAACTCGAAAATGCTCACTCCCGAACAACGACTTCTCGGCCACGTCCGCATCCTCCACGATCAGAGCGCCTCTGTTCAGCCCGAGGAGGATGACCTGACACCTTTCCAAGCCGTTGCAGCAACCCTCAAAGACGGCAGAACTTGGCTGTTCCTGTGTCTCTATACCTGCAACATTCTCGGCTTGACCATCTCATACTTTATCCCCACCATGCTCAAGGGACTCGGCTACACCAGTGTTACCGCCCAATGGATGACGGTCCCCATCTGGGCTTGTGGTGCTGTTTTCCAGCTATTCTGGTCCTGGACCTCGGACAAGACTCAAGATCGCAGATGGCATATCACTGGTTTGCTTTCCATCGCTGCGCTATCGTGCCTCATCGCTATTGTCGTTAGGAACAACACTGTCAAGTACGTCATGATGTGTTTCCTCATTGGTGGCATGTTCACAACCGTGCCACTGATCCTCAACTGGACGAGTGAAGTCATGGCTAGGCCGGAGCGAAAGCGTTCTATCGCCATTGCCTTTGTCAACTCCTTTGGCCACACTAGCTACATCTATGGAAGCTACTTGTGGCCCGCTTCGGAAGGTCCCCGCAACCTCAAGGGATTCGCAGCATCCAATGCTGTTCTCGGTGCTGCCGCCATCCTTGCCGCTGTCCTGCCTATCATTTTCAAGTATATGCCCAACAAAGATGAAGAGCCTGTGCAGCGAAGGGATCAGGAGACAGCCGAACGAGATGATTGAGAGGTGTAGCGAAGAACTAGTGTGTATCCGTATAGCAGTCACGCCACTACCCTTTTCCATTCTTAAGTATGTTTAGCTGAGGAAGAAGACTGATGGGAATATACGCAATGTTTGGTTCCTGAATTATCGGTATAGCCTTTAGCCTCATGGAATTCCTTACGATTCATCCTGGATCCTTAGGTGGTGTTTCCCCTATGGTGTCAGTCCCCTATAGTGACTTGGAAACATTCTTTGCGCAGATCCCGTATTCACCGCTAGGCCCAGAGGTCGGCAACACCCTAAGAACGGAAGGTGTTGTCTAAAAGCCCCGCTCGCCAAGACGGCAAGTTCACGACAAGGTCGTATTGACTGTCAAATTAAGCAGAACCGCCGACAATACGAGGTCATTGATAAAGATGTGGGGGGATTATAGTTTTATAAGGTATTATACAAACTCAAGTCCATCGATATTTTCCCCCTTGAGCTGTTTCCATTATTGTTCTCATCGTTTGCGTTAGGGACGAGTCGACCTCACGATGCTTGGTCTTACACTGTTGGGCCTCCTTAGTGTCATCACCAATGCCAAGCCAACCACCCCCCGTGGCTATGGATGTTTGGTTTCCGATGAAGGTCTAGACGATCGTGTCGCCCCTCATTCTAGGTCTACTCATCCCAACCGCCGGAATGACCTCCCCGACAGCTTCACTGTAGATGTCAACTTCCACATCGCCAGCACCGAAGAAGATGAGAATCTCATTACCAAGGAGATAGTCGATGCTCAATGGAATGTTCTGTACGAATCTTTTGCCAAGTACGGCATCAACCTGGTGCTGAACTCGACGGAGCGGGTTGTCGACAATCTTGCAGGCCAGTCGTTTCTCGTCTACGAAGGACCAGACAAGGGCTGGGTCAACTATGAAGAAGAGGAAAGGGAATATTTCAAGAGCACCCGGAAGGGAGGCTATGACGCACTCAACATTTACTTCTTTAGTAAATACTCGCCTGGCGCTACGGGATACTGCAATTGGCCTACGGTCCTTACCGAGGGCGACGACTTGACCTTGGGATTAGATTCGTGTCAGCTCAGTGCCATGACAATGCCGGGATTTACGGTTGAACAAGGCGCATTTGAGGACTGGAACATGGGTCACCTTGCGGTTCATGAAGCTGGTCACTGGTTCGGTCTAAATCACACGTTTTCTGGCGGTTGCTCTGAGCCCGGTGACTTTGTAGGTGACACACCTGCACAAAGAACTCAGATATTTGGATGTCCCGTTGGGTCGGATAGTTGTCCAGACCGGCCTGGTTTAGACCCAATTCATAACTTTATGGGCTACACGAATGACAACTGGTATGTTCTCTTTCTCAAGAGCCCCATTGATATGTGACTAACCTCTCTAGCACAAATGAGTTTACCGCTGGGCAAAAGGATCGTATGTTTGAGGTATTCTTTAACTACAGGCGGAAATTGTAGGGGTCACAGCCAAAGGCTTGGGTGAGCCAAGGAGTGTTGTTTCAACGGTAGATTCAACATTCCTCAACATTGGTTGAGAATTATGTTCTTGTTCTTGTACCCGAGCCTGCTCTGAAAGAAGTCAACAGGCCAACAATATCTTGGAGTAAACTTGCAGAATGAAGATTAATATTTGCTGGTTGATCTCTCTGGAGCTGATTTTATTCTAAAAAAGGAAAAACCATCCACCAGCTAAACTTTGGTATTCAACTGTCCCGCCACTTTATCAACCTCCTGGATAATGCCCGCCATCTCATCGCCACTCAATAAAGGACTAATCGAGCATATTCTCAGAACTACCCTCCCACGCAACTTGGTCGTGAGTATCCCTGCGATATTCCCCTCGACCAACTTTCTCGAGATAACCGTGTTCAACTTGTCTAGCTCCTCGTCTGTTCTGCCCGGTGGCGCATATCGAAACGTCACTATCGCCATGCTTGCAGCACTGGTGACTTCCCAATTCGCTAGCTTCTTAATCTCTTCTTGAGCAATCTCTGCTAGGCTAAAGCCATGATCGATCATCAGTCCAAGCCTTTCTACTCCAAGCACACGTAGCGTGAACCAGAGCTTCATAGCTCGTGACGGCCGCGTCAACTCCATGCCAAAGTTCCAAAAGTTGGGAATTTCTTCGTCATCTAGTGCGTCTCGGAGGTAGTCGCCGTCGTTGGTGAAAACCTTAGCCAGATTTATCTTATCCCTGACAAGGATAAGACTGCAGCTGTAGGTCTGGAATAGCCATTTGTGCGCATCCCAAGAGATGCTATCTGCAAAGCCGAGACCACTGACCGCGTCGCTTCGTGTGGAAGCCAGAGAGGCAGATGCGCCGTAGGCACCGTCGATATGAAGCCAGATGCCCTCTTCGTCCCGGATTTGTGCAAGGGCACCTAGATCGTCAACACTCCCAGTATTTGTCGTCCCGGAGGTCCCGATTATGACAAAGGGGATAAGCCCCGCCTTGCGGTCGGTTTGAATGGCTTCCTTGAGGGCGGCAGTCTGTATCTGAAAGGAATCATTCGATGGAACAAGACGAATCTGATCGCGCTTGATCCCAATAATTCTCAGCGCCTTGGCCACAGAATGATGCGTCTGGTCAGAAAGATACGCAACACCCAATCCCTCCTGCCCAGCAGGCAAAATACAATCCCTCGCCAAAACCATAGCAGTCATATTAGCCATAGACCCCCCAGAAACAAAAACCCCGCCCGCAGTATCAGGCAATCCCACGCGTCCCGCCAACCACTGTAGCAACGTCTGCTCAACAACAGCAACTCCCGAGCCCTGAAGCTTGGACCCCGCAAACGAGTTGAAGGCGCTCGACAGGCAGTCGCCTATCCACGACAGCGGAGAGACGGGGTTGGGGACGAAGCCGAAAAAGCGGGGGTTATTCATGCGGAGGCGAAAGTCGGAGATGGTAAAGGCATCTTGGATGGCTTGGTCTATGTCGTTGGGTTGGCCGGGGGTGCTTAGTTCTTTGAGGAGAGGGAGGTCTGATGGTTGGGCGACTCGGAGCATAGGATCATTGCGAACTTGTTGCGTGGACTCGAGAAGTTTGTCAAAGATGGCTTTGAAGGAAGTACTGATGGCTACTATATCTGCACTCTGGTCCAATGCATCGAGAGAGGCCATTGTGTTAACTATATCAGCGTGTCAAAGCTTTATTCAGGGTGCCTAAAAAGTTAATGTTATATAGGTATAACGGACAGGTCGAGGTTGGGTTGACTCAAAGTTCACGGAGGTAGTCCCGTTTATTGCCGACGGAGCCCGGAAATGCACCCCGTGAACACCGCGGTGGAGCATCATTCATGTCAAAAATGTCAAAATTGACCACAAAATGTCAAGCCAAGGGCGCAACCCAACGTTAGCCTCCCCACATAATAGGATGGTGATCGGTTTCGCAAGTGCGAGGCTCTATATTTGGACGTGTTGGTAATCCTGTCCCTATATTATTAGTTAATATTCTGTAACCATTGTAAGTTGGGATACAGAACGAGTGAGCTAGGATTCGCTGGATTTACGCGACAGGCCATGGGCTCTTAAGAAATATCAGAAGGGCACACCAAGAAAAGATAAGATAAATACCCCTCGAAAAGCTTGGCTTTTCATGTTATGCAGATAGGTATGAGTCTTTGACTGCCTGCCGCCCGCAGGCGGCAGGAAGGCTAACAAGGCCACTATGTTAGCATCGGGATATGATGCTATGATGGGTTGGAAATGTGTTCTTTATCATAGTTGAAGCCGAGATAACTCAGCTAGAAGATCGAAAAGATGAGATAAGAAACGAGTCAATTGCGGCTATACCTTGCAAGTAGCTGCTGTGTATGCGCATTCGTGCCCTGGGTCAAATTCTAGTTTGGTGACTGATTCAATACCACTCCATTTTCACATTCTCTCTCCTAATAATACCTCCAGTTTAGTCGTGGCAGGACCACTTACAGCACTCAGCGCCCAAGCTTTGTTGGAAGCTTCCGAGGTAGTGATTTTGGGTCTTTGAAGATATGCCTGGAGGCCTTCTGAAGGTCTTCCTCGTGCTCTTGCTGGGACAAATGTGCCTTGAGATTTTCCTCATCCATTTTCTCAGCCTTCTCTCTCAGGGTTGATCCATTCGCACGCACAACTGCAGTAGGCCTCTCATCCATCCAAGTATTGGGATGGTTCCGTGTTGTCTCGTCACTGCCAGCTGTTGCAGAAGACTCTTGGATCGCAGTACCAACATCGGAATAGCTACTCGCCGTCCCGAACTGACCCCGTCCAGGGACTATAATCCGTCCGAGCCTTTGATGCTCCGTCCGCGTAGATGGGCTGGCTTAGGAGGCCGAACAGATCGTCTAGACGACTCGCTTGGAGGTCCACCCTTGTGAAAGCGACCTGCAGCATCCTCACAATCAGGCACCCCATCTTTCGGGTAGCGATACGACGTTGCGTCAAATGGCTTTGTCGTAGGGCGAAGAGGCTGGTGATAGTATTGACCTCTTTGCGGAGGGTGGCGTATCAGGGCCTCCTTGTACGGAGACTGCATCAGTCTGGCCACAACAGCGTCGGCTATCTGGTCAACCAACGCTTCATTTTGCTGGGTTCCGTCGTTCTGGTACATGTCTCGATGCCGTTGTCCCTTATAAATGCCTTGTTGTCGGTGATGTGCCTGACTTCCGCGCCCAGACTCCGAAGGATCCAAAATATCCGTGCCGGCTCGACCCAGAGTCCCCCCATCATCACTAGCATCGCCTAATACCGGGGCATCAGGAACTGCGAGAGGGGGCCCTGCCCAAGAACCGGTGGGGGGGATGTCTTGACGCCGGACGGATGCACTCGGGACAGAACGAAGGGTTGTGGCTTTGGCGTGTCTTAGTGGTATGGTTGAATGAGTAACCGACGTGTTGCTCTTCTCTGTCAAGTCGTCATCTGGCGATAGGTTGTTTTCTCCTTCCGTTTCGCCTCGTCTCTCCATCAGCCAGTCTTGCTCCTCCGTGGCTCCCACACACATGTCTCTCCCAGTGGCCACGTCGTGAAGTACCCTCTTCTTTGCCAGGACGACGATCTCATCCATGCTCTTTAGCATCTTCAACTTGACGAGTCTTTCAAGATCCTCATTCTGCTTCGCCTTAGCCTTTCTCTCTGCCATTTCAGCTATTTTCTCCAGCTCAACTTTGGCTCTGACGTCTCTTTCAAGCTTCTCTGCAAATTCTTTCATGCGTTTTGATCTCTCTTCTTCTGAATCCTGTTCAGCCCGCATTCTATTTTTTGCTGCCTGCTCAGCCTGGGACCTGGCTATTTCAATTTCTTTTTTCGCTTCCTCTTGGACAATTCTCATCTCTTCCATCCTTTCGTGAAAAGCCTCTTCGGCTTCTTTGCGGATCTTGGCTTCCACCTCCCTTTGTTTCTCTGCCTCTTTTTGCTTTTCTAGCATCGCCTTGAAGGTTGCGATCTCGGCTTCCAGACGGATCTTTTCAGGGTCATCCTTCGGAGTACGAGGACGAAGGGGAGGAGTAGTTGGGGGAGGTGGTGGTGGTGTATGATGCATTTGCGTCGTGCCCGCCACAGTCTGATATCCCCTCATTACCCAAGGATTAAATTGAGTGGGACGAGGATACTGTTGCGCATCGTATCCATTTGGGTTAGGAAGTTGATGTAGAGAGAATCCTTGCTGCGCACCACTGGAAGTACCAGACGGCCCCATGCTCTGCATGTCTGGGCCTGTAGGATACTGTACGCTGTTGGATGGATACCCCATATAGGTGGTGCTGGCGTCTGAAGCATGGCCTTGTGATTCGTAGCTGGGCTGGTATGGTCGTGTGTTCCCTCGATGCCAATCCGGACCTGACGGGTGAGGCATCCCATTGTTAGGGACCAAGGGTTGGCCACCCAAGCTATTGGTTGTCCAGCCTGCTGCCTGGGAATCCATTCCGGTCCGTTTGCGTAAATTAATTTCTTCAGGAACTGTGGGAACCGTGGCCTAATTCTTAGATACCCGTGAAGTTGAAGCACTATCGGATGGCCTAAGGTCGTCGTCGTCGTCGTCGTCGTCGTCGGACCAGTCGTCAGAGTCAGTATAGTTGTTGTCGGAGGACGCGTTCGTCTCCACCGTAGTCCTTTTAGCCCTCGCTCTTCTTTCTTTTCTGGTGTTGTGCTGCCTTTTGACCAAGGGCATAGTAGACTCCGAGGTTCAAAACGACTGGTAGTAGAAGTTGGAAGTAAAGAGCTGGAGCATGATGATGGTTAAAGATGTTGGGAAAGATGATGATAGGAGAAAGAGGCCTCAGAGCCTAGTTCCGGGGCAGTCCCAGTCACGAGGTCCCGGAGAAGAGGCTGGGGATTAGGAGGGCTGGAGCGCAGCAAAGCAGTTTCAGCTCCCTCTCACACCAGGTCAATGGCTTGGCATGTGGCTGAACATGGCCAACTTGCAGCCAGTAGGAGTTACAGCATCCAGTCGTATGACCTGTTGCCTTGCAGGTTAGCCGCCTGCACAGTGATTGCCTCCTGAGTAAGGAATGTTGCAGCTCGGTTGGGTGGTGGCGCTTACGGCATGTCACAACCATGGCACATCATTCCTTCAGCCTGATTCTGCTCCGGCAGCTGCATTTTCTCAGAAACAAGACCCAGGCTCATACATTACCGACAAACAATCAATCGCCTTCCACCAGCAGAGATCGGGACTTAATCACCGCTACCCAACATGGAGTTGCCAAATTCTGGCGACTCGAGGCCAGATATTTCAGCCGAGAACAGTGGGTCGGGCTGTCAATATCTAGGCCCCGGAGATGGGAATCTAAACGTTGTCAGCGGCAATGGCGGACAGTATAACGATCATAGCGATCGTCGGCAGTTTACTACCACCTTTGCATTTAACATGCCAACGGACGTGCCAGGTATACCATCAGTATGGAATCTGGCTGAAGGACTCGAGGGATCTGGAAAAGAGCCAACTGAACCGACCCGTAAGTTAACAGCTGGTCTTAAAATAGGAATAATTCTTACTAACTTCTCATCGAAAGGGTCCATCTTGGTCGACTGGTTGATGCGCCAGCCTGAACATTCACCTCTAGACTCCAGCCGTCACCATCTCGAGATTATTAACCAAATAACACCAAAAACCGGGACATGGATACTATCCACGAAGGAGATTCAGAAATGGAGAGATGCGTCAAACTCGTCTCATCGATGCCTTGGCATACACGGAATCCGTAAGTGGCATTGGTGAATACGCCCTAGTCGCTTGTCAATTTCGCTAATCATTTGACTTCCAAGTGGGATCCGGGAAAACTGTGCTTGCGTTGGTAACCTAATATACAAGAGCTCAAACACTCTGCTGATACTGTCCTCCCAGGTCACTCATCATAGACACATTGAGAAACGAGATCAAGCAAGACAAGGATGCTGCGTGTATCTATTTTTACTTCCACGAAGGAGACGACAGGTCGCCTCCAGTCGCCCGTATCTGGTCAACGCTATTAGGGCAACTTCTACAACATGAAGGACCCAAAGGTGTCGCAGAAGCGCTGAAATCCAAGTTCAACAACTCGTTTCGAGGCTCAGCTCCCATACACCCACTCGAGTACTTGAAGCTGTTCAAAGCCCAGGCCTCCACTTTCAAGACTGTCTACCTAGTCATTGATGCCTTGGACATCTGCACCAATGGCGATGACGAAAGAACGCGGCATAGCATACACCAAGCTCTGAAAAAGCTGCCACACAACATCAGAGTTCTCTTCACATCTCGAAGTGACTCGCTCACCCGCGATCTTGGGGTCAGTCAGAAACTACAAGTAACGCCCAACCAGTCGGATATCGAGACATACGTCAAAGACCGCATCGATGGTGATTCAGTCCTTCATCGCGTCTTGGAAGACACCAAACATCGAGAAGATGTGGTTAGTAGAGTGTCAGAGTTGACCAAGACGGGTGGAATGTATGTCTGTCCACATAGATTCCCAAATGCTAACTGACTAGTTGCTAACTGACATCAGGTTCCTTCTAGCCAGGTTGCACATGGATAATCTGAGCAAGCAAGGTACTCTGGCCGACATCAAAGACGCTCTCCGTCGGCTTCCTGCTACTTCATCTCTTGCATTCGAAGCATCAATTCGGAGAATTCTCCGGACTGACAACGCATTTGAGAGTGATCTAGCTAAGCATGTTCTTACATGGGTCGTACATGCAAAGGTTGGCCTGACTATGAACCAAGTAGGAGACAGTTTTGCCATCTACAAGAGCAAAGGTTATCGGTATCATCCAGAGTCGCGGCCCCCAAAAGATTCCCTGATGGCTTCCTGCGCCGGGCTTGTCGTCGAGGATCACGAAACGAATACCCTTAGACTTGTCCATGAATCAGTACAAACTCACTTGCGAAAACATCAAGTCATTCCCGGGTATGCCGACCTGGAAATGGCCAAAACGTGTCTGATCTCTCTCTTGATGGATGAGACTTGGCATTTCCATAGCCCCCTCCTAACCTACTCCGTGGCCCATTGGTTCTCACATCTTGGTCAATCAACTGACGCCCAAGTCCAAAAACTGGTCAAGGTGTTTCTAGGAGACAGCAACAGCTTGACGAGGGCGTTCAGAGTCATGCCTGAGATGTCTGGGAGCACCTGTGGTGGGATAACTGGGTTGCATGCTGCGGTATACTTCAACCGATTAACGTGGATCAAACACCTCTTGAAAACAGGTATTGACATCAATTCTCAATGCTCAAATGGTCAGACTGCCCTACACTGGGCTGCGATCCATGGCAGATACTACCTTCTAGGGTACCTAATTCGGAAGTCTGCGGATACCAACATTCGGGACAGGACTGGTGACACAGCTCTACACAAGATACTCATGGGGCCTACACCAGAAGCATTGCCTGCTGTGCAAGCCTTGATCCATGGCGGTGCCAGGATAGACATCAAAGGGGGGAAAGGGCTGACACCCTTGTCGTCTGCCATCCGCTACGGACCAACCTCAATTGCCTTGTTTTTGATCAAGAGCCAGGCCAATGTGGACGTTGAAGTGACCAAGGGCTGGACTTCTTTGAGGGAGGTCTTTTATCACGGCCATGAAATGATCCAAGGGCTAGGCAAAGGCACTGGGGTCAACAGCAACTCCTCTCCAGATGGATGGACTCCACTGAGAGACGCAGTCAAAGACCATGCCCGCTGTTTGATTCGTCTTCTCCTTGAAAGAGGTGTAGACCTTAACCGTCGTACAACTGATGGCTGGCTGCCATTAGTCCACGCAGTCAAAGCCGGAAGTTTGGTGGCGCTTCAGTATTTACTGGAGCGGGAACCGAATCCAGTTGACGCCAACCAGAGGGACCCAGACGGTAAATCTGCTCTTTACTGGGCCTTCTGCTATGAGCGCTACCCTGCGGTAAAGCTGTTGATCGAGCACGGAGCAGACGTCAATGAGAAGAACGTTGATGGATGGACACCGCTCATCGAGGCCGTTCGGAACAGGAACGAAGACATCGTTTGGTTACTGATCAAGATGGGTGCCCAGGTAGACCAGACTGATAGCAAAGGATGGTCGCCTCTCCTCTACGCCATCGAGAATCAGAGCAAGAACATGGTCTGGCTCTTGATCGCAAACAAGGCCAACGTGAAGCCTCGGAGTATCAATGCCCCTAGCGCTATCCACTTGGCATTAAAAAAGGCTCAATATTCCGTTGCTTGGCTGCTTTGCGAGCATGGAGCTGACATCAATGGTCTAGACGATAAGGGCATGACTTTACTACACCGAGCTTGTCACGGCGGACGACTGAAGGAGGTGGCGTTTCTACTTGAGAATGGAGCAGAGACCAGATCAAAGGATACAGCTGGCTTTACTGCTCTACACTATGCCGTGCTGAGAGGCTGGGACGAGATAGTCGGTCTCCTCGCATCATGGGGCTCTGTTAGGGGAATTATTGATGAGCCAGATGCCAAGGGCAATCGAGCCGTCATGCTAGCAACTTTACGAAAGAGCGAAGCGATGGTGCAAGCCCTGATCGACAACGGGGCGTCATGCGAGGACCGAGACTTGACCGGCCTGACGCCACTCCACCATGCCGCAAGACTTGGGTTCAACAAGGGACTTGAGCTACTGATAAACGAAGTCGGCGATGTTGATTTGACGGACAGAAAAGGCTTCACTGCTGTCCATCATGCTATAAACAGCGGCATGGCGAATGCCGATACGATCAAACTGCTCAAGGCAGGGGGAGCAGACTTGGAAGTTCAAGAGCACGATGGACTCACTCCATTGATGTTGGCGGTTCATCTAGGGCGACCATCACTAACACGGCAACTCTTGATCCAGGGTGCAAACGTCCACGCAAAGAACGGAAAGGGATGGACGGCCATGCGCCTTGCAAATGCCAGTACGAGTGACCATTCTACTGCCAAGAGAATTCTAGAGAGGGCACTGCAGGGCAGACTTCTCGGAGAGTACTAGGTAGGCTTGAAGCATGGGCAATATGAGACATTTTGATCTCACGATAAAGACCGGCATCTACTTTGAACATCATGTGTCACTAAAGTTGAACGTGCCACCGCTAAAGGTTCTATTGACCTGGGTGACCTTGTTACTTACAACATTCTGGCTTCCATGTCCAGTATAAACAAACCGTTTCCCTACCCCGTGTTGCGCAAAGCCACAGACTGTGATTGCCATAGCATTGATATGCAAAGGAGTCACTAAAATGATATACACGTGTGTAAACCTTAACCAAATTGCATTAGGCATTATGACTCCAGTGTGGATAGCTGTATTTCTCTTACTGGGTCGCCTTGATTGACCTTTGTGTACCTATGTTTTAAGGTTAAAAATAACTTTGGACCTTGATAAAATCTCAGTAAGTCATCGCCCTTTTGGCATAAATCTCTCTTTCTTCGTCTTCTGACGCATGCCAAGATCCCAACAACGAATATCATCAGCTTTAACCGAAAACGCCGGAATCATGCTAGATTGGTCTTCGTTGTCCCCCGAGCTACGCGCTCTCATCTTAAAGCTACTAACATATCACAATAACATCGCGCCCTTCGCCACAGTCTCCAAAGAATGGCGAAGTATCATTGAGAAGAAGAACTTTGGTCACCTCAAACTTCATCCAGCGTGCCTCGACTCCCTTGAGCGACTGGCCGAGCGGCAGAAAGCGCTCATTAAGCACATTTGGCTTAACATAGAGCTGAAAAGATACTCTTGCCGAGTTTGCCGAAGGATGGAATCTAATTCATGGTACTCTGCCAATCATAGAACCATGACGGCAGCAATCACGAGATTGTTCTTTATCTTGACCAACTGGAAGCAGGATGGAAGGGGCATGACACTCGAGCTTAATGCGTACTCGCCAAGCGACTCAGAGCACTGGTTTAAGAAGTGCTACTTTGGCGCTCCGGGCGAAGATGAGCTCGAATCCGAGCGCCATCCGCAGGATAGGGCGATTGCAATGGCGATTCATGATCCGAGCCACGGATGGTATCACGGCCGCATGGTTGAGGCGCCCAACGATGATGCCTTACGACGACCATTTGAACCGGCTACTCTCAAATTTCAAGAAGAACTCCCTTCGGTACAAGCCGTGACAAAGTTCCTTCTGCGCCGACAGTGTCGTCGTCAACTAGATCCTTCGACATTATCATACATTCTATCAAAGTTTCCCCAGCTTGAAGAGATCAAGTATGAACCATGGCAATTATCCGAAAAGTTGTCTCAAGGCCAATGGGACTCAGGTAAGACGTCCCATTAAGATTTATCGAGTCAATAAGCTAACCATCTAAACTATAGACTACGAAAGGGTAATCAGCCAGCAGCTCCCGACGAGTATCAAGAAGATCACATTGTTTGAAGATTTCAATGAAAGTTATCTGGAGGTCTTCCAGCACTCTCATGGGCGAAATTGGAACCTAAACCCCGACCGAGTCCGGATCACGAATCCTATAGTGGGCGCTGCATTTGCGAAAAGAAGCCAGCAACTTGAACACCTATCGGTTGCTTTTCTAGCTGATGCTTGTCACTTTTTTGACGCCTGTCAACCGCATTGGCGATGGCATCAGCTGCGTTCCCTCACCTTGACCTCCCGGATGATGCGTCAGGCCAACCCGCTCCAGATCAGAAGGATTCTAGAGGCCGCAGCGCAATCTGCCCTTCATATGCCACAGCTAGAGACTATGACTCTGTGGAACGGAGCAAAGGGGGAGGCTTGTGCGTTTACCTGGTGCCGACAAGACGCTTCAATATCCTGGCGCGGAACATGGGATTTCAAGCTCCAGCCTTCGGTCCTTGATGCTTGGAAGAGGGTGTCTTATGAGTACGCTCGTGATGAATTTATGGTAAGCACAGAGCTTTTGGTTCAAGAGATTCGGTCTCACGGGGACGCTATTCAATACCTGGGTCTGCACTCTGTGGTCGACGATATATCCCTACGACAAATACGGAAAGAGAACAATTGTGGTTAGTCCGGCATTGATAGCGCAGAAGGGATGCTCTAGTCGGAGAAGGAAGTTCTATTAGGGTGTTTATCGTGATATCTATTCTCCAACTTTGCATTTCGTCTCATGCAAAGTTGTTTCGTTTTTGCATGCCCAATCTATAAATGTAAAACCTACTTTTCATTGCCGCATCATTCTTGGTCCTCTTCCATGTCTGTGACATGGCAAGCTTGATAGTAAATCGCCAAGCTCCTTGCCACTATTACTGCTTCCATGTTCTGCTGAACCTCGAAATCAGCACAACAAGCGTGCCGCTAATGACGGCCGCGAAAGAAGCTTGATCTAATTAGCATAAAGTCTCCACTCTTGATCAATCATAGAGTACTCACTGATGGTAAAAGCCCATCCAACACCAAGACCGTTGATCAAGGGTACCACACCACCAACACTTCCCGCAGCAAAGCTATACTGAACAACATATTTGCCAGTAATGACCGCCGTTCTGTATACCGGTCGGACTTCTACAACGACATTAGCTGCGCGCTTTAGGTAGGATATTCCTTGCTTACCAGCAGCGTACGTGTTCAGCCCGCTGAACGACGCCATGAGACCTGTTCCCTGGATGAAGGAACCCACAATGGGCAGTGCCATGTTTCCGATCCGGTTCTGTACGCTCCATCCATACAGGAGAGTGCCCAGAGGTAGCATAAAAAGGACGAACGGCAGACTGCTGTTGAGTCTATCTTCCGGTAGTCGCTGCCCATTCCTCTTTCGGATGTATCTCCTGACAGTGATATCGGACACTTTCCCGCCAAGCGTGCTGCCAACTAAAAAGCCGGCGCCGGGAGCGAGATAGAATAGACCGCTTTCAAGAGGAGAATCCAGGTTGAAGCGAGGGTTGACGACACGACGGACCGAACTCAACAGGCCGTACTGATTAAACGCCAACAGACCACAAGCAATGTTCTACCATGTGTCAGAAACGTCGTGTCATTGAAGGGATACAACTTACAGCTAATAGAACTTTGGGGTATTTGAACTGTCGAAATACAATCATAGGGTTGAACGTCCGAATCATGTCCTCTCGTGTCTTTGGCCGAATTGCCTCGGCAGTCTTGGGGTTCCCAACCTCGCTCGCCCGAGGAATGAAGAAGAAGGTGAGAACCAAGCCAAAGCAAGACATGCCGGCCTCGACACCGTAGATGACTCTCCAGCTGGTGAATGTGGCGATTATACTACCAAGCAGCGGGGCTGTAGATGGTTAGTTGTGATGTCGCGTGACCCATAATGTTGCTCACCGATGGTGTTTGCACTAACGCAGCTGCCAAGAAAGAAACCAACAGCCGTCCCGCGAACAGTCTACAAAGTATTAATATTAAGGAGTAATGTAATATTGAAGAAAACTTGCCGGTTCAAAAATGTCTGCTAGAATTGTCTGGCCCGCGACGAGGAAGAATGGCCCTGTTGTACCACCAATAATCCAGAGAGCACCGAACCCTGCAATATTGGGAGCTAGAGCACATCCAATCGAGCATAGGCACAGGACAAGGTTGGCAACAAGATATGTTGACCTTCTACCAATTATTGTGCTAATTGGAAGCCAAATCAAGCCAGACAAGGCCTGGGCGACAAAAACGCCAGCGTTGACTGTGTTGATGGTAGTCACCTCAATGTCCAAGTCTGAAGCAACCTCAGGCGTGGCAGGCATGATGGCAGTACTCCAAAATGTCATTGGAAGGGGCATCCAACAGACGACGAAGAGAATCACCCATTTTCTCCAGGAAGGGATCTCAGCCACATCATCGTCAATGGCACCGACAGGAGGCAGAGGCGTCACCGATGGTTGGGCATCAGTCAATCCCCCTGACTTGGGTTCACTCGCCATCTTGGCAGAAATTCAGGGGATGAACAAAATGTATTGAAACAGGAACTCGAACCGGGGCAATCAACACCTCGGCAATAAACATCTGTCAACGAACGAACGAACAACTTCCGGTTGGCATTGCAATGAGGCTTAAAAATGTGCATTTGCAGAAGCCGAGGGAGGACCAGAAGAATACAAATACCACCTCGAAAATCATGAATACCCAAGCGAAGGAATTTTCGCTTTACATCAGCAGGCATCAGCAGGCATCACGATAAGTGGGCCTTTCATGACTACATCTTGCGGTGTCGGACACCCTTTTTTATCCCTGGCAAATCATGAGTTTGACAAAGACCTCGGCATCGAGAGTCTAGATGCCGATTTATAGGGTCAAGTAGCCGGGATGCACTCGGCGGAACCTCAGTTTTGCCGATCCGGTCGGAATTTGGCTTAGTCATTTCCGGCGAGGGGAAACTTTCTTGCCGCGGACATTCGGCGTCACATTCCGCTTCCAGAGATCTTCGCAGTCACACGACATCACGGCTGCGACCAGATCGACTAGACGCATGTCCAATCGGGAAGAAACCGGATCCCCAGATTTGTTAAGATCAAGCGTTTTGCCGCTATCGACGATCCCCAGGTTTCCCACCTGCTTGCGGCGACTTTGAACATCTTTCCGCCTCCTTTCGTGGGTTGAAGCCCGACCCAGTCAGTCAGTCCACTTGCAGTGCAGCGAAAGACGGCTAAACGCAAGTAGCCGATATGACCTCGAACGATGAGAGTCCCCGTGAGTCGGAGGCAGAGGGAAAGGATGATATCGACTCTCTTAATCCAGCCAGCAGCATCTCTGGCAAGCGACAGCGCAAGACCAAATCAACAGCGTAAGAGTGAGACATTATCACGCGTCCTTGAACCCCCTTGCTGATTCATACCCCCCTAAAAACACAGCTGCCGTCGGTGTCACGCCCGAAAGGTAAAGTGCTCGGGAGGACAGCCCTGCGAGAACTGCCGACAGGCAAGCAAGGGTGCCGAGTGCTCTTATCCCCGGAAGAACCGGCTGGTAAAGGTCAGCCAACAGTAAGTTGATGCATGGCCTGACATGTTTCCTTCTCTGACGTGGTAGATATATCGATGACCTTGTCGCCGAAAATCAACGGCTCCGTAATAGTCGGGATGCGGACACCAAGGTTCGGCCTGAACTCGGCGCACCGGATGCTCCGATTGCCACTACCAATGGCCAAGCTGAGGCGACCTCGACCCTTCAAGGGACCCTGTTGGAGGAACGTCCCTGGTTCTTTGACATGAATGTTCTTCACACACCGGTATTGATCGGTGAAGCATCAGATGCCGCCTTTGCCACGCGTTTCCGTCAAGCCATCTCGGAGCCTGGACACAGCCATATTCCCAGAGTCAATTACGCACCAGATGATAGACTACTTACTCTGTCTGATGCCGACTGTCCCTGGCCTATTCCCTCTCGAGCACGATTGCTTGTCAATGTCGCCCTCAAGTATGTTAGTCGCTGCTATCATATCGTCCGGAAGAGTCAAATTCTGGAAGGACTCGAACAAACGATCCAGAACCCGCATTCCACGGATTCACTTCTAAAGAGTAAACTATGGGCCTTGTTTGCTATCGGAGAGATGTACTCGACGCGGACTGCTGCCAAGGAAAAGAATTTTCCCGGCATGCGCTACTTTGCTCGCGCGACTCGTGTACTCCGGATCATCAGTGAGCGGCCGAGGATCGACGCCATCGAGATCAGATTGCTTCTGGTAGGTTGCTCAACATGTACCTCTACTGACGGGTGCTAACCATCTCAAGTCCTTTTACTCTCTTGCGCTTAACCGTCGGTATACGGCATATGCTCTAGCCGGCTCATCTGTTCGCCTTTCTGTAGTCATGGGACTACACCTCAACGTCCCCGAATCCCAACTAAGAGATGCCGCTGCCAGAGAACACAGGAATCGAGTCTGGTGGACCGCATACAGCTTCGATCGCATGTGGGCATCAAGACTTGGCCATCCAGTTGCGATACAAGACAACGACATAGAAGTTGACTTCCCTTCGGATCCGGTTTTGGCAACACCATCAGACGACTTTGCAGACTCGGCGTACTTTATTGCAAGTATACGATTGGCTCGCCTCGCCGGTCGGGTTCTCAACTCGATTTATACACGAAGGCCTCAGCAGAAGACCTTGTCTCAAAGGGTACAGGAAGCTTTGAGGGATCTACGTACGTTCGTGGAAGAGTTACCAGCTCATCTGCACATTGAGTCGACGGATGGTCCAGAACCAAGTCCCAAGCCACTCTCCCTACACCTCTACTTCAATCAGGTAAGGATGTGTTCTTCAAATTCAGGTTGCTTTGCTAACATTCAACAGGTCGCCATCACTTCTACCCGACCTATTCTCCTCCACGTCCTAAGAACTCACGTGGCCGCTTGGGAGACGCAGCCAAGGACAGAACCCCAAATTCCTGCCTCTGCCGTCACCCTGTCAGAGGCCTGCGTAAGATGTGCACGACACTCGTGCCGCCTGCTCATCGAGTGTTGGATTGATGGATCCTTTGCTACGTTTGACTACTTTTATACCCAATATCTCTTTGCTGCCGCCACCGTACTTGCAATCTCGAGTCTCCTCGACGGCAAGGAGTGTCGAAGCGATAAGGAGCAGTTTGAGTCGGCCGCTCAATTCCTGGCTCAATTGAAGGAGAATGGCAACTTTGCCGCAGAGGAGTTCTGTCGACATTTGGATGCCATGAAAGTCTGCATGGCGGCAGTCCAGGCAAGGAGGGGAGATTTTGCCCCCCTACCAGACGCCAACCTAATCCAGCTGGACGGTATCGACGTTTCACAGGCACTCACGGGGGCCAATCCCACAGCAGGCATGGCATTGTCAGAGCCTTCACTACAAGAACTCCTGTCTCAACCAGTTCTGGATTTGCAGTTCATCGATGCGTCGATGTATCATGATGGTTCACAGGGACTGTACTGGCCGGATATCAGCCCCGAGAGTTGGACGACCAACGCGTGGACGCCGAACTAATACGTTTTCAACCAAAAGTCGATTTTTTGTTGGGAGGTTGTTTGTCCTTTTTTAACGTAGCCATGTGTTGAGATGATCGAAATCCAACTTTGTGCGTCTTTTTTCTGGTTCCAGTCTACTCCTGATTTGTATCCCAGTCACAGGTTCATGTCACGGAATAGAGAATGCCTCTTTTTTCATGCTCAGTGCTCACAGCTTCCAATTTATACCAAGATAACTCGTGCCTAGAACCATTGTCCCCTTCCAGCTCTGGAATACATCTCTCTTGGACGCGAAGTTCATGACTCTCCCCTGTTCCGACCGATTTGGCGCGTGGACAGAGGCAAAGGGTTGGTTGACCACTCAGAAACTGGACGAATCCATGCCGGAACAAGGCGAGATTGACCTCGTTGTAGTTTGAGGCGGCTCGTAACAGATGAAGCGGCTGATCATCGAAGCTGAGCAGTCCATTTAGTTGCGTGTAGCCCGTCTGGCCTTCCACTCTAAAGATGGACCACAGTCTACAGTACAGAAGCAAAGTGGCGTTACTTGAACAATACATAGGGATAATTGTCAAGTAAACAACCCGGGCTGGTCCCTCAACGGGATATCTGCCCATTTCTCATGCCTCCCAGTTCTCATCTATTCTTCAAACTTGACGTATCCCTTGCCCTTCACAAAAGAAGCCAACCACGGCCCCTGAGTCTTGGACTCTGCAAGCTCGGTATAAAACTCCCCATGGGCACTTCCATCGATAGCAGCCATCACTGGTGATCCATCTTCGTTTCTCTGGTCCGCATAGTAGAACCTGCTCCCGTCAATACCCGTTACGCTTCACTTAGGCAGGGACTATCTTACTTATAGCCTCGCGGGCTATACGCCTTGGCAGCAAATGAAATCATGTGCGAACCCGCCGCCTTTCCGACGCCGAGACTCAGAAACGGAGGGAAAGGTTCGAGGTTGGCCTTGTTGCCTGTGTAGATGAATGTCCGAGATGCAGAATCGGGCAGCTTGGCGAAGCCTGATATTGCCAGCTGAAGCAATTGAAGCAAGCTTGTCGTGTTGATGGCTAGGTCGGCTGTGAGGTCAGATACTGGAAGCTGGATTGGGTTGGTGTTATCCGGGGCCATGGTGCTGGCAAATGCTGAATCTACCGTCAGTATTGATGCCTTGAGTACATAATACGACACCCACCGTTATGGACAACGACACTGGGAATTCCAAGCTCATCCACGGTGCGTTTATACGCTGCCTCTACTGAGGATGTATCCGCCAGATCGCCCTTGACATGCAAAAAGTCCCGTCCTTCAAACACAGGCGCCAACGCACCACGGGAGACGACAGCCACCTTGTATCCCTTGCGAGAAAAAGCGTCGGCAACGCCATAGCCAGTATTGGCACCAGCGCCAAAGATGAGAATGACAGGCTGATGATCTGAGGTGGACATGTTTGCGGGATAATATGTTGAGCGACGTTGTAAGATGAGAGTGGCAGCTGGTGTATTTATACGCATCTGTCAAGATGCATGGTTACATCGAATAGCGTAGATGATTGATAATGACTCACTTGAATAAGCAGAGATCGACCCGCCTTTCGGGTTACAAGAGATGCTGTTGGACGGCCGGGCTTTGGTGTTTGTAAACTACCGCTAAGTCCGAACCCTTGCAGTGAGCACATCAAAACACCTCAACCGTAAATGACGATGATTATACACCAGTCCAAGGAATCGATGCTATTGATGAGGCCTCGGACTGCTCAAACTTAGGTTAACCTGGTCTCGGACCATTGATGGTGCAATAGACACGTATTTGGAGCCATTTCTCTACCAATCCCTCGATTTCACATATCATTCAGCCTGTATCAAATAAAGAATATGCCCCTGACTCATAAATTATATCCTATCGTAAATCACCATTCAGCCTTAGCCCAACAATAGAAGCACTGCCCCTTTTCATCTGCATCTAGTGCTTACACCTGATGCGTACTTGAGGTGACAAAAGTTCCCTCGTAGCCTAACCTCCAAGCTATGCATTACTAATTAAGTCTGAGATGTCTATAAGAATCTAAAACAGTCTCTCGGCCTAATTATAAGTCCATTCTCGCAATTTCTCATGGAAAAGCAGCATTGAACAAAGCATATCAGCAACATCCCGGTGACCTGTTGTCGTTGACACCCCGTCGACATGCCAAATCCATGATATAACAAGAACCATTCTCTGAAGTTCAGTACAAGACGAGCGAGAACCGAAAGGATACTGATCGACCACTAGAAGACAAACTCGACTTGCCGGTCTTGCCAAAGAGGAGTTTCGTCTCACAGGGAGGGCGTCATTTGTCGAACGGAAGAAGAGCCTGGAGATCCGCAAACAGCAAAAGATCTGGCTCTGTGGGACTGTAAACGAGGAAGCACGATGTAATACGGGCATCTAAAATAGCAATTCTGAGAGCTGTAGGCGTCGCTTTGGTTCTGAGGCGGTGCAGGTCGGGCAAGATCGTCCTCGGAGATGACAGCAGTGATACATCGGGCAATGAAACAAGAGTCAACTAAGATTGATGATATTGAAGAGAGAAGAGGATGCAAATTATTGATCCCATCGTACAAACACTCCATCCACCCCTCAAGCCTTCCTCTTCCGTAACAATCCCTTGAAAGGATTCTTCCCTCGGAACCTCAACCAAGTAGCCACATAAACAATGGCATAATTAAAGACAATAAACCCACAAAAGATTCCAAAGTCGCGCCAAATATTCCTGTAATAGACGCTGAACCCAGCACCAAACTCATCACCAGTCGCATATTGACAAAACTCACAGAGTCCCCCTTCACCCGTCTGCACATACCCACCCGCCTGCTGGATGTATTGCCTCGCGTACTCCTCGCACGATTGACCGGATGGTGCTCGGAAGCGCGCAAACTCTCCTGACTTGCACTCGACGGGTTGATCGTGAATAGCGACGCCGAGGAAGGCTTCGAGGAGGTAGTGGAAGGGGGTAAGCCAGTACATCCAGTCGCGCCAGAAAGCCGGCAATCCGGCAGGAGGAACAACAACTCCGCAGAAGGATACGACAAAGAGGAAGAAGATGGGTACAAGAAGAGACGCAAGAAGCTCATTCGGAGCGAAAGCGGCGATTGCTTGTCCAAAGCTGACATAGTACAGCTCAAACAGTAACACCAACAAAAATGCAAAGCCAGAAGTAAAGCTTGAAGCTCGCCATCCAAAGACTCCCCACCACCAGCAATTGAAGTAAATCCCACCCGCAACGATACGGTACGGAATCTCAACTACAACAGCAGCGGTAGTCCATGCAAACCAACTGTATATCTTGGCATTGTTCTCACGCCACTGAAAGATCTGTCGTGACTTGAGGAACACGGGTTGTAGTTGCTGGATGAGAGGTGGGCTGATGGTGAGTGTCATGAAGATGGAGAATAGTCTGTTCTGGTAGTCGATTGATGCGAAACCAATCTTGTAAAAGGTAAAGCAGTTGAATAGACCCGTGAGGATGTGTAGCATAAAGTTGCCAAAGATGTACTCTGGGGATCGCCAGAAGGCGATGAAGGAGCGGCGAACAACGGCCCATGTTTGAGTCGAGAGAGGCATGGCGTATTCGCGGTCATCTTTAAGGCTTTGAGATGGTTCGACATCGCGACGGCGTTGAATCATTTCCTCAATCTCGCGGGATCGAGTTTCGCGTTCGGAAGAGTTTGCCCAGACATGACCCCAATCTTGGCCATTGTAATCAGGATCTCCAGCACCAATAGAGTCAAGCATGTACTCTGCCGGGTTCGCGTCGGGCGGACACTTGGGACCTCCATTAGACTCGAAATAACGAATGAGATTCTGACTGTCGTGACCGAGAGGACCGTGGTAAGCGACGCGACCACCTGCTTTGAGAAGAAGAAGCTCGTCAAAGTGCTCAAATAGGACAGCAGAGGGTTGATGGATGGTGCAGAGGACTGCTTGACCCGCGTCTGCGAGCTTTCGAAGGAAACGGACAATGTTGAAGGCAGCGCCAGAGTCGAGACCAGATGTAGGTTCGTCGAGGAACATGAGCAGTTCAGGCTTGGAAGCCAACTCGACGCCAATGGTCAATCGCTTTCGCTGTTCGGCGTTGAGACCCTGTCCAACAATACCAATAGTAGCACCAGCGATAGGACGCATCTCGAGCAGATCAATGATAGTCTCACAGTATTCCATCTTTTCCTTAACCGAAACCTCCTTGGGTTGTCGAAGGAGAGCCGAAAACTGCAAGGCTTCACGGACAGTAGACGTTGGTTCGTGAATGTCCATCTGCTCTGCGAAACCGGTCGCTCGCTGGAATGACCTGGGAAGAGGTCGACCATCGACGAGGAAGTCGCCTGTAATTGTTCCAAAGTTAAGGCGTTGAGCCAAGGCATTGAGAAGGGTCGTCTTTCCAGCGCCTGCGATGTGTCAGTTATTTATTGTAGAGGTACTCTCGATGCAGCGACTTACCTGAAGCTCCCATGAGGGCAGTCAACTTTCCAGGACGAACATAGCCTTGAACATCCTGAAGCAACTTCCTCTGTCCCTTGTCATACGGTATAGTGTAATTGATGTTCTGAAACGTAAACACAGTCTCATTCTTACCAACCTCGTTCGTAATCTGCTGATCCGTCTTTGTCCTCTCAGCAGTCACTCCCTCGGCAAGAGAAACAACACGACCAGCTTCTTCATCATTCTTCTCATTCTTGGTCCTCCCGCCAGTATCGATTGACTCTTCAACAGCCTTGGGCACTTGTCCTCTCTTGAAGACGGTGATGGCACCGCCTCCGACGTTGGGTTTCATGAGTTCCATGCCGAGGGCTGTGAGGAAGACGAAGAAGAGGAAGAAGGCCCATAGGAAGCCAAAGTTGCGCCATAGGTGAGCTCTAGTGTAGCTGAATGACTGTTGGATGTAGTCTGATCCTTCGACAGAAGACGCTCCGGGAGTTGAGCCCGGTAGGGTGCAGCCTTGGTACTGTGATTGAGCGTTGGGGCCTTGCGGGACCAGGTACGGCGGAGAGCATTCGAGATTGAGACCAGTAAATTCGTTAGCCATTAGGCACTCAAAGCCGTATTGAATCCAATTGATCCATCTCAGCCAGCCAAACCAAGGACGCATCGAGTCGGGAGGGATCAGATAGCCTGTGTAGACGATGACTATCTGCACACTCAAACCAGTGAACCGAGTCGCAATGTCAAGACTCTTGCACCACGCCGAGATAGCCCTGAAAAATGCATACGTCACCATGGTGACAAGCCAAAGGATCAACGTCGCGATAAAGAACTGCGACGCTGTACGGGCCAAATTGGACATGAAGTAGATGATGACGTTGAACAGGAAAACCTGGATAAACACCATGGGAACATCGACAACTGTCTGTGCTATAGCAAACGCAGAAGGTCGATAAAATGAAAAGGACTTGTGCTTGAGAAGAATAGGCTTGGACTCGAACGCAGCAGTCTGCTCAGCAAGAGCAAGAAGCGCATTAAACAGTAACAGAAAGAAAAGTGTACCACCTCGAGGAAAGGCGCCCGCAGCCGTCTCGGGGAGATTGTAGAAGAGACTTCCAACAATGAGACCCTGAAAGAGAAGACCACCCCATTTACCAAACAGCGATGCCCTATCGCCCGTCATGACGAGGAATTGGCGATGTGTGCAGGCGAGGACTTGTTTGTGAAAGGGAATCTCGTAGTTCTTCTTCTTTGTCCGTTCAGACTCGTGTCTGCGACGTTCCTCAGCTCGACAACCAAGCTCAGATTCAAAAGTGTCAATGTCTTCGAGGTTCTTTTGGTAGGCGTCGCTTCGACGGTATGCTTCGGCGAATTCGTCTGCGGTACGTGGGATGCGATCTTCCCAGCCGCGACGAACACTGCGTTCATGCTCATCCGTGACAGAAGTCAAAAAGTCGGCTGTGGTCCATCGCTCAGGACACTCGAATCCAAGATCCAAAAAGTACTGCTTCGCATTGTCTGAGGGGCCAAAGTATAGGCACTTGCCGTGGTCGATAAGCAAGACCTTGTCGACGAGGTCATACAATGTCTCGCCGGCTTGGTAGAGAGATACGGCGGTTGAAGTGTCAGCCATGTTTGTCATTGCGCGGATCGACTTAACGTATTCGACTGCTGTACTTGCGTCGAGACCTTTGCTGGAGTTGTGCCATCCTTGGACTGAAGCTCTGGTGATCATGGCCTCAGCGATGCTGACCCGCTTCCTCTCGCCACCAGAAACACCACGAATGAACTCATTGCCAACCTTTGTCCCAAGAGTATGTTCAATCCAGAACAACTTTGTAACAACTCGCAGAAACTCACGGACATAATCCGCACGGCTCTCACCCTCAAGTCGAGACTCCTTCCCAGGCGTACGCGTCTGTAGCGCAAACTGAAGAGTCCTCTTGACAGACAAGGTAGCATAATGCAAATCGTCCTCGGGATTGTAAATAATCTCCCCCCGAAAGTCCTTGGCCATGATCCCCGCATCAGTACCTCCATACGTAACCTCCCCCTCGACAGCCTCAAAGCCAGCCCTCTGGTTACAAAACGCCTTGAGAAACGTGCTACAACCAGCGCCCGGCCTGCCGAGCACGAGGAGCAACTCCCCGGGACGCACACACCCGTCAAAGTTACTGATCAGGTCCCTAACGGGCGGCTTGGCGAGTGCCGCCTTGGGACCTTGGGTGAACAGCTTGGAAAGTGTCCGAGGGAGGCCGAGGAAAAAGTCGCCGACGGTGGGCTGGAGGCTTGCGCCGAGGCCGACTCCGCGGACGGTGAGACGGCGGAAGATGACTCCGCTGTGGCGTGTCTTTTCGCCCTCGCTTTGCTTCTGTCGGGCTTGGCCAAAGATGCGCGACATTAGACGGTCGAGTTCTTCGTGTTCTTCTTGTTCCTCCTCGGGTGTGCTCGCCGACGTCTTGCGACGGGACAGTACGCGGAAGAGATCATCTTCGGTTCGGATTGTCCTCTTTCTCTCGAGATTTGGTCGTTCTTTTTCAGGGTCGTTTGATTGGGACTTGATGGGTGAAAATATTGGTTCGTCGGGGGAGGATGGGGCGTCGGTTGGTGAAGGTTCACCAGCAACGGCTGTCTCTTTGCGTTTCTCATCAGACGAGGCTTCGCGTGGTAGGATGGTACTAGAAGATGAGTTCTCATCTCTCAACATGCCAATACCCGCAGCCGAGTCTGAGACAAGTTCATCTTTTTGCACAGCCTGCTTCTGCTGTGACTCGTGTTCGTGTGTGTGCCATGTTTTCTCATCTTGTCTCCCCCCCTCAATCACATCGTAGTACTGGTGGTGCACATTCGTTGTTTGTGGCTGCTGCTGCTGCTGTCGTGTACCCATGTCTCCACCGGCCGAAGCCCCGATGGCCACCAGTTTACCCCAACCGGAGGTGGTGGTGGTGGTGGCCGGGCCATGTCGCCCCGAAACGCCGGCTTCTAGTCGGTGTGCCGTATCACCAGTCGGCGTCAACTGATCAATTGAACTGACACTGGGCGTGACGGGGAAACCGCCCGGAATATCCTCATCCCGAGGAGTAGGTCTCTCGTCAGCCATTGCAATTAGAATGTAGTAAAGTGTCGTGGAACAGGAAGACATTCATCTTAGCTAACCAACACGACATTTTTATCTCAAACTTGCGAATGCGCTGTGAGGCGTCTATGACGACACCAACGGACTTCGGACTTTTGAATAAACGCGACCAACTGCGAATAAACGTCTTATCTCGTCCCGTGCTGACGCGGAAGCAGCCATGATGGGAACGGCTTCGATCGTAGTGCGCGGGTGGTTTCGTCATAGACTTTTAAGCTTACTGGAGGTTTGCTTTGGCTACCCTAGACTTGTTGCTAATTTGCTTCAATTTGTGAGGAATTGGCCGGGGAACACGGATATTGCTCATTTAGATGAGTAGTAATTTAAAAGGACGCTTGATTTAAATTAATTACAGAATAAAGCAGTGTAACCACATGTTTGCAATCAAAAAACTCCTCTCGTTCATGTCGGATACTGTGCATGTCCCCAGCCTCGCTAACACTCAACCCATCTCACGAGTCAGACCACCAAGATATCATCTAATTGTAGGGGTCATACAAGGGAATAAAACCACGTTTATTCCACGATCAAAGGACCCTGAAAATCCACACTCAACCGAGACTTGGCATCGACCAAACCCGAGCCCGATCGCGATCCCACCACACCATCCATCATCTACCGGACAGCGGTGTTTGTCATTACCCCCGACCGTGTACAACTGCCGACCGTATGAATGTCAGAGCCATGTTACTCATCACGTCGCACAAGGATAGCGGTGACACTCTGTGGTATGGTGTACACTACTACTACTACACTACACACTGACTCTTTACCCTCGCATCTCCGGGAAACATGACCAAACACGTTCTCCGAAACCCTGGGGTTCAGCTCGCTTGTCCAGCGCCATTCTGTACAATTCCGGAAACCTGGAAGGTCAAAACATCAACTAGCCAACCGCGTCGAGGAGGACACACACGCCCTCGCATGCTGGAACCTATCCGGATCAAGAGGCGTGCATAATTTTTTTGGGGAGGGGGTTGTGATATGCCGCTGCAGGTAGCCAACCCTCTTCTTTCTTCTTGACTCTTTTTCTGAGGAGAAAACAATGTAAGAGTGACAACAACGCAACGGCGCTTACTGCTGGCTGCCGTTTCCGGGCGCATGGTGGCTTCGGCCTTCAACGGTGTGCCGAGCAGATCTTTTTTGTCCTCCCTCCCCCCC
>NHTE02000012.1:276315-347879 GCA_002168265.2 Fusarium euwallaceae
CTTCCCGTCTACCTAGTGAGACATCATCTCTCACAGGTAAACTATCGATTTGAAAGCGTAACTCGCTAATCTCTGCAATCTGGGCTCTATTGGTAGGGTTTACGTGATTAACTCGAGACAAACCAAATATAGAGAGAGCCCCCTGGCAACCCCTCTTTTTCACTCCCCGAGCAACCCACCACCACGCGAACCGTCTCGCGTCTCGCGTTACACGTCTCGACAACGATGCATACACTTAACGCAACGGAAAATACTCCGGTAGTGGCCATAGGCTGTTTACGGGGACCCAAGACATGATGCGTCTCCCCCGTCGCTTCTGTGGATGGGAAATTCCGTCTGCATACATTGCAGTTGATTGCTTCTGCAGCGTGGCGAGAGCCTGCTGATCACGCAGGGCGCACAAGACGAAAGCCTGATGGGAAGGCAACCGACTATATCAACGCGTCTTCCCTGCTCTTGAATCTTGGAGAGGAGAGGGGAAATGTTCACAGTTGTTCAACCTCCCGACAACAATGTGCCAGTATCCCCCGCGTCAACAACAAGACAACCCAACTCGCGACAGCTTCAACTTAGCACACCACCACTTCAGAGACTCTCATCAACAGCGAGATCCAACTCAAACAATGCCTTCCGCAGACCATCAGCAGCATCATCATCATCTCAACCTCGACGGTCTTCAGTCTCTGTCCATCTCAGCTCCAGACATGCCGAGCCCTCCCTACGAGCACCGCACCACCATGACGATCCAGCAAGACGAGCAGCAACCTCCGGCAACCCACTGGCCGCAGGACATCTGGCTTCACAGCCCCTCTTTCCGCGTGCTGTACCAGCCTGTCCTCGTGGTCCCCCACCAGCACCAGCAGCAGCAACCGCCTCCGCCCAGCCAGTCTTCTCCCTTGCAGCACCAGCCAGCAGCAGCAAACGGCAATGTGCCAGATGCGCCACTGCACGATCTGTCACAATGCCGCAATGAAGAAGAGGAGGATCCGCGGCCCGAGGGGAACCCCGCCGACGGGTGCGGCCGCTATCAGCCCAACGGGCACCATCATGCTCATTCTGAATCCAAGGATGAAGATGATGGGCGTTGAGACATTGTGAAGGCGGCGCGCAGACGCAGACGCAGACGCAGACGCATGGGAGGGAAGAAACACGACTAGCCAGCCAGTCTGAGACACTCGTTCAAGCCACGGTCTTTTTTATTTATTTTTATTTTTTATTTCTTTTACGATTGTACTAATGGGAGTCTGCCTTTTATTTGCACTTTTACCACACACACGCACGCACGCACACACACACACACACACGCACACAGAAAAAAAAAAGAGAGAAACGAGGTATTTTGATCTGTCCTGTCAGAAACGAGGCTTTGCTTTGGGCAGCTATGGATGTGGGAATTTGGTGTCTCTGGTGTCGGAGCGACAAGGCTTTTTACAGTTACATCAGAGACTGGCGAAACACGAGGCCTTTGGTACGTTACAGAAGTCACATCTTCTTGTACCTACATTTCATGAAGAAAAAAAAAAGTTGGACACACTGTATTAGCATTAGTTAGCAATCACGATTTGATGATGAATTAAACAGATGGCTTCGCATCAAATGATCAGCACTCAAACCTCCACTCAACGTTCTCCCAACCACTCCTCCTTGTAATCTTCCCACCAAGTCCCTTTCCGTGCTTCTCTGGCCTCACTGTCCCGCTGGCAAGCTGTCCTCCAAGCATCTTCATCTCACCAAACCTCATACCCAAAGGTTCAACATCAAAGCCCAGTACCAAAACAGCCATGAATCCCAAAATCTCTGCAAACGCAAAGTTCCTCCCTGGACAGAGATGTCTCCCGCCACCAAACGGGAAGTACGCCGCCTTTCGCCTCCGCTCCGTCTCTGCATTCCCCCCCGCCGCCTTTTGGAGGAACCTCTCGGCGTCAAACTGGTCAAAGTCCTGGCCCCAGGCTGTCCGGTCGTGGTGCGTCACGCCCGCGGGGAGCTGGAGGTCGACGCCCTTCTTGAGGAGGTAGGATTGGCCGTCGGCTCCAGTGATTGTCATGTCTTGCATGATGCGGCGCATGCTGACAGAGTGGTTCGAGAGGCGCATCGTTTCGCGGTAGCAGCTGATGAGGAGAGGGAGTTTTGCGTCGAACGAAGCAATATTGAAGGTTGCGGTGCGTCTTCCTTCACTGTCAGATATCACTGCTGCAGCCTCGACTTCTTTTCTTAGACGGTTTACTAGTTCGGGTCTCTCAAAGATAAAGAGAAGCATCCAGTAAAACGTAGGTACGGCGTTGAGGGTAGCGACATTTGGGAGGATCACCTCGAGCTGTCCCACCTCGTTACCGGTGAAGCCATGCTTTCGAAGGGCGCCTGCACGATTCTTGACAAGCTGAGACGTGGTTGGGTCGTTGATGTCATGGTCCTCTGAGTAGTATTTTCCCATCAGAGCCTGCAGCTTTGACCGTGCCCGATATGCCTTGGGCATCGTGATGGATGGGAAGAGAGACAGTAGGAAGTAAGGGACAGATTCCTCAAACAGCCTTTCAGGTCAGCGATTGAACATACTCACGAGAAAATTACTCACCATAACTCATCAACCAGGTGCGGTTGAGGCCCGAAAGGATCGTGATCCCCATACAGAGCCTTGGTCGTCGCCAAAGTCATAACATCTCGACACCAAAGATACAAATTCTCCACCCTCAGCCCGCCATCCACAAGCACCTCCCTCCCAGAGTTGACCTCATCAACACGCACTGTGCCGAAACTAATCGGGTCCATCTTGGCAGATATGCTAGCCAAGAAGTGTACATTCATCTTGTGCAGCATGGGGGCCTGAAAGCTCGAGTGGATGGCATCGTTAAAGTCGTTGAAGACATTCGGGCGTTGAACCTTGGCAAACGTCTCCTTGCTCAGGCTAAACGTCTTTTGCGCAAAGTCAATCACAAACGGCTCGAACGAGGCGATCCTGGACCGAAGCGCCGTCTGCACTAGGTGAGGATCGTAGATGGTGTACATCTTGCCATTGAGCATGGGAAGCGTGGCGATGGGCTTTGTAGGGTTGGCATTGCTTTTCTGAGGCGTCAGCACTCGACTCGACTCGACTCTCGACTCTCAATGTGCAAATATGCAGACGCACTGGATGATCCTGTGATAGTCCGATTGGTGCCGTATGATGCCGATGATGTGTCCTATGAGGGGGATGGTGGGTTTCACCACAGGAGGCTCGCGGGGGTCCAATCGCGGCGAGAGGAGAAGAGACAACGCGAGTGCGCCCGCCAAGAACGCCGTGGTCCAGACTGCTGCGGTGCTGTAGTTGCCATCGACGAGATCAGCGGCAAAGGCCTGCAGGAGGGAGCCTTGATTTAGGACGCCCATGGTGTATAGAGGCGTCTGAAGAAAAGAAACATGATTGTCGAGAAAAGAAAAATGCAGGTTGGGGGTTGTTGCTTTTGAAGCATTAGCATTGCGATGCAACGCCCGCTGTACCTTGCTAGCGTGGGCGCGAAGGAGGAGAGACTCTAACTTGACTCGGGATGGGACGATCGAGAGAGTGCGAGTTGGCCAATCAGATGGTGATGATTTCGGAACTACGCCGTACGGAGTAGCATACGGAGGAGGGCTGTTGTAGGGCTGCTTGTTTCCGGAACTTGCGGGAGCTGACGTGAGATGTTTTGACATGGCCTCATAGGAGTGTCATCAACTTCTTCATCATCATCTTGCGAGGAGCACCAAATGACGAAAGACAAGTTCTCTTCCTCAATGGCCCCTATCAAAGCTCAGTAGACGAACCCAAGGGCCATCTCCAGCATCTCCATGCCAAGAGGAAACTCAAGGAATGGGTTAGGTGAGCGGGTAACACTGGATCGAAAGCATGAAATGCGGGTCAGGGTCACCACGAGATCATGGCCCCAGGGACATGGTCCCTTTCCTTACCTCTGCCGGTTCTTCACCAACACATTCGCTCTGCCGAGGAGATGGGCAAAGCTTATTGCGACGTACATCCATCCATACCGAGAGCATAGTAAGGCGGCAGGAGGGGGGTAAACATTCCCAAGTCTCCAAGACAATGGCCCATTTCATTACAGGCACTCTGATCGATCTCGGATGAAGTGTGAACCATCATAGCGTCAATCAGACTTCAACCATCGACATCAATCAGTATTAGGTTCTAAATTCCCAACTGACATTACCTGAGCAACTGGGATGCCGTCTCTTGGAACCGGGTCATTGTGGACCACGAGAAGGCCGTCTATGTTGGGAGCAACTCCCGCAACCTACCTCTCAAGGCAGCCCTGAAGTCAATACTGAATGGTGATGGGTGGCAGACTGCATCATGTTTGGCCATTCATGAGTAGCCCCGAATGTCTACAGGCATATCGGTCTTGTGGTGTACAAGTTGTTTTGACGGCCGAGACGTGATGACCAAGAGTCATGGGAAAGGCGGTTTCTGTGATCTTCCAAGCTAATATTTGGGACTTGCAGCTCATCCACAATCTCTCCTCAGAGGTTGCCTAAACTCGTTCTCGTTGAGGCTCTTGAGACGCTGCATCACGAAGCTTCATCAGGATTAGATCCTTAGGGTCCTTGGGACGCCCAGTTCAATCAGGGGTGCGAGTCATCACCCTCTACCTCCCTGCCTGTGAGAGACTACGAAACTCCAAGAGCGCAGCCCAAACAGTGTCAACTTTGGTCTCGGATGAAATATATGAGAGTCTACGCCTAAGCCCATGTTGCTTTACTATTCATTCGGAGGATCGTCATTGTGGTTGGGATCGTCGAGTTACTTATTGAGTATGCTCCGCGGAGCCGGCGTTAGGGACGTTAGATCAGCGTGGGTTCAATGCAGAAAACAGTGGTTGTAGATGCGGGAGTTCTGAGCTTGAATGGAGGAACGTCTGGAACCCGTTAAATTGAGCATGTTGACTGTCGTACCGTTCTGGAAGCGACAAGTCTTGTAGTTACTGGATCGGAATATCGCCGAAATGGGCGGTCAGGAATGGGAATATCGACGAATAATAGCTGACGGGTTTTGACGGATAGTTTCGAGCGATTGAAGACGAGAAGGATGCGCGTCGGTTCGTGGCAGGTAGCAGTCGCTGGCCTTGTGTTGTACCTACCATGGGACGGGGCAATTGTTGGTGTTGAGCAGCGTCAAGACCCCAAGCAACAAGTGGAGGTTATGCATTTACCGGGTTAACAGTTGAACAGGCCCACTTTGTGACAAAAAATGGTCTACCAATCAGAGTGTTCTTCACATTGAGTGATCGGATAAACCATCTTCCGGTGTCGGTTACTCAGATTCGGGGCCGAGAAAGTGGGGTCGTGTCGGCCGGCCTCAGCCTCTGAAGTGAGTGCCGCAATCCCAAGCAGCAAAACCTCCCACGCCACGAACCAATTATGAGAGGGATAACACGAGGGTCAGAAATAGCTTAAAGGCTCTTATACACTGAAGGGACTAAACAGTCTATTAAATGCTAACAGTGATTTGACCGAGTAGGAGTCCGGTTGTGGGGGAGGAAATGTAGGCCTTCATCGAGAGAGAAACACGAACGCCTTTACGCACGATTAAGCATAACCGCAACGTCGACCCGGGCGGCTCCTACAAGCATATCCATGTCAAGAGAAAATAAAGAATAGGTTAGGGAATCGGGTAGTAGTTAGATCGAAAGCATAAAATACGGGTCGATCATCTTTCTCCCGCTCTGAAGCTCAATGTGATCGCTTACCCTGCAGGGGGGACATGGGATGACAGGTTTCGTAACCAGGTGTGCGGATTGTTTATTTGTTTCTGAGCATGACGACGACATCACGAGATGTTCAGCGTCGACATGTCACATTCAAGATCATCACCACACAAGATCTTGGTGTGTCGTAATGAGATGAGCATCTCGCTCTCGGAATATGCACATCTACATTGCGTGGCCTGAGACTGACAAAAGATACGCGGAAATTTTCCAAAAAATGCACACAACATCTGTAACATGCTACTCTTTTTTAGAGCGAAACCGAGAATGAAATCTTGATTTCATCTAGAAAGTGGAAACGTGGCGCCGGACCCGGAAAGGGGGCTCCCCCGGAGACGTAAGCATAACTCGTGCATAAAACCGGACGATTTGCACAATTCACCGTCCGGAAGCTCGAGGTGCCGGGCGGGGATAGCATAAAGTCGGCGTCGACATGCCCGTCTTTCACAAGACACCCATGGCCAACCCCAGAAAACGTCGAGAAATGGGTGTGGTCGGGGTATTTAGCGGGTCCGACATCCCGGAAAAGAAGCATAATTATTCGTCGGGTGTTGCAATTTCCTATGCTTAGCGCCGCACCACCCCTTCGGTCTCGGTATCGCTCTCGTTCGGTCAGTGATGCGATTGGTTTATGGTGTCATGTGGACGAAGGAGATGCAAGATGTAGCCAGCATTTAAATATCTTTGCATTCCCATATTTGGGAAATGCTTCTTTGGGTTGTCTGACAAGTCTGTGACAATTTCATCAAGTTTTCTCTTTTTATTCCCCATCAATCATGGCTGAGAAAGAAGAGTCTCCCAAGAGCATTCAGCTCGACGATATGGCTCGTCCTGAGAGTCAGCGGACACTCACTCCTTCGGTCCCTGGTAGCGAATCGGGAAAGCGACAAACAGACGAGGAGGCAGCTGTTGGGAGTGACAACAAGGAGGGTGAATCTTCGAGCTCTGCGCCTCAGGACCCCAATGCTGTTGGATGGGATGGCGACGATGATCCTAACAACCCCATGAACTGGACACCGAAGAAGAAATGGGGATGTATTGGTGCTCTATCTCTGATGACACTATTGACGTGAGTTACATCTTCATCTGATACAAAATACGAAATACTAACAGCTTCACAGTCCTCTCGTATGTTTCCCAAACCACCCTCAAGTCCCCCCTCTAACCCATCACAGGGCTCCTCCATGTTCGCACCAGGCGTCCCCGACATCATGCGCGAGTTCAAAGACGACAACGAAAACATCGCAACCTTTGTAGTATCCGTCTACGTCCTCGGCTTCGCATTCGGCCCCCTCCTAGCCGCACCCCTCAGCGAGATCTACGGCCGCGCGCCCGTCTTCAACATTGCAAACATTCTCTTCATCGTCGCCACCATCATCACCGCCCTTAGTCAAAACATGCCCATGCTCATCATCTTTCGCTTCCTTATGGGTTTCGCTGGTTCTACACCTGTTACCAATGGTAGTGGAACTATTTCTGACATGTTTCCTGTTGAGGAACGTGGTAAGGCTATGGCTGTGTGGGCTATGGGGCCGTTGCTGGGACCTTGCATCGGACCTTTGATGGGAGGGTACATGATCGAAGATCTCGGTTGGCGATGGGTCTTTTGGGTCATTGCAATCTTTGTAAGTGCTCAATTTGTTCTTGGGAGTACCCTAGACTGACGGGATAGGCTGGCGCTCTCTCCGTTGTCTGCTACTTTGCAGCCCCCGAGACATACCACCCCGTTCTCCTCCAGCAAAAGGCCGCTCGTCTTAGGAAGGAAACGGGTAACCAGGACCTTTACTCGGTCATGCATAACCCCAGCCTCACTAGCACGAAGCAGTTTGAGCATGCCATCGTTCGCCCGATGAAGCTCCTCTTCACTCACTTTCCCGTTCTCATTCTCTCCCTCTACGTCGCCATTGTTTACGGCGTTCTGTACCTCATGTTCAGTACATTCACTTTCGTCTTTGCGCAGCAATATGGCTTTGGTACTGGAACAATTGGTCTGGCCTACCTTCCTACTGGTATCGGCATGTTGTTCGGTGTCATGCTGTTTGGCGTCATCACCGATGTCATCATCAAGAAGAAGCTCGCGCAGAACGGCAAGACTGTTCCTGAGGATCGTCTTCCCGTCTGGCTAATTGCGCCCAACGGCATCATCATTGTCGCATCGCTGTTCTGGTACGGGTGGTCGACTGAGAACAACACGCACTGGATTGTGCCCATGATTGGCGTCGCCTTCTTCTGTTTTGGTCTGATGGGCATTATGGTAAGTCGCCCACTTCCCGCAGAAAGAATAACGCTAACGAGTACCACAGATGTGCCTGCAGATCTACCTCATCGACGCCTACATTTCCTACGCAGCCTCCGTCGTCGCAGCCGTGACAGTCCTCCGCTCAATCGCCGGAGCCATGCTCCCCCTCGCAGGTCTGTCAATGTATAATCATGTCGGCCTAGGCTGGGGCAACAGCATTCTCGCATTCTTGGCGCTGGTGTTGGCACCAGTTCCCATTGTATTCCGTTACTACGGAGCTCAAATCCGTGCCAAGTGCCCAGATAACCTGGGCTGATAGAAGTGTGTTTCTTTGTCAAGTGGAGGAAGACAGGTTCAATTGCCACGTCGGCAAATATACAATCCCCCGAAAGCATAAAGCATCATCTGGAGTTCAGCGACATACCGAATTTGTTTTGTCTTATAGATTTATTGTGTAAAAATAATTTAATAGAAGGGTTTAAGATGCTAAATGCGAAACATCCCAGTACAAAGAATGAAGCCCAGCCCAAAGGTGGGAATGCCCGACTTTAAAAAGACCATACCCTTCCACATGACTCCCCGGACCGGACCGGGAGTCAATGGAACGATTACCTATTATAAACAAGGTTTAAAATGAGAATAAAGTACGGAACTTTTTCTAGCTTGCCAAGTCTAAACGCTTGGGCGTGTTACCCACGCATAAGATGGGGGGGCTGTTCCGAGTGGCGCCACAGTAACGGTCAATCTGCATGAACCTTCATCAGGGAACGAGAACAAATGTCTCCTTCGTCTAGCAAGCGAAAAATGTTCTTCTTTTTGTGGCGCTTTAAGCTCTAGAACGATGGGTCAGCCCTGTAAGACATCCATTATCGAATTCCGAACCTTGGCCGTGCGTGTATCCCACGGAGGCAATGCCCCGAGTTGACTTTTTGTTAGGTCGCCGAAGACGACGATCGGGGACACGGAGAAGGAATGACAAACTTTTTGTCCGAGACTGGGATATTCCCGTATTACCGAGTTTCCGGATGATCACCAAGCGTCTGACATTTTTTTGTCTATGATGGATTTACGCGGCCGCTCCTTGGCAGAGAAGAAAGGTCGTCTGATGCGATTGATAAACTGCGCTGATAATCTATCGCGTGGGAAGCGAGTCAGATCAAGTGGTCTTATTGTTCTGCCAAGTTCTCGGCGACATCACCAAGACTTTTTTTTTCTAAGCACAAGATCATTAACATGAGTCGTCGAGTTGAAAGAGCTGAACTACCCCCAGTCAAGGCTTGTTCCAGCAGACTGGTAACGGGACTGGGACTTGGGGGTGATTCCATCCGCAGTGACCATGTGCTCCAAACGTGTGTGTCTCGTGTCAAGAAGAGAACAGCCGAGATCGCGCCGTTGAGCTGCATCTCGAAAAGCCGCCATGACCCGACGACAGTGGGGTGAAATTCGACAAAGCTCCTTGATCTCTCCCAGTTCTACTATAGGTGGACACCACTCTTCAAAGCTTGGAGCTCTGAACCAGCAGGACGGGTTCGTTTAACCTTCTCCCACGCCAAGCTCCCAGATCTGACCGTTTGCAGGTGGGCATTACAAAAATGTCGCGTGTTCAGGGTTCTCTTGGTTGTGAAGCTATTCCCAACGTGGAGAAGACAGACAGGGACAGGGTGAGGCCTTTTTCCTTGGATCACGGTTAGATCACGGTTAGATCACGGTTTTTCAGGTGTCCATCACGGTTAACGCCAAGAAAGAAATCGGGTCATGCAAAACCAAGTGGAACCGCTCTCTCTCGCACACGCCGCGTGTTGTCGATCCTTGCATTCGAGCAGCCAGTGAGGTAGTGATCTGATAAGATTAGATGACTCCATCTGATACAAAAAAAAAAAAAAACCCCACGCTCAGAGTTTTACTTCTGTAGTGGCATGACATGTGATGTGACCCCGATCTCGGTTTGTTGCCGCACCGGGATGTGGGCTTCGCGGAAATGCCTCCGCTGTTGACGAACGAGGGTCTGAAAATGACAGGAATATAAACTTGAGCTGTTGGCTCCCTCGTAGCGTTGCATTGGAAGGATCTGATTGTGAACCACAGCAAGGATAACCACAAACTCAACTCTCTTTTCCTTTTCTCTCAAAAATGGCTGCAGATACTGCGTCCAATCCTCGAAGCTCGGCCGATCTCGAGGCGGCCAAAAAGGAAGAGGGTGTTACTACTGAGGATCGTCATGTCCCGACCAATACGGATATTCTGGCTGAGACTTGGTCTCGAAGGGCCTTGATCATCGCCTTTACGGGGTGAGTTTTGGAACATCCTTCTATCTTGAGTTATACTGACAACTATAGTCTGTTTGCTACTACCTTTATCACCTCGTTCCTCAAATATGCGACTAAGGTGTATGATGCTTATGCCACTTCCGAGTTTAAGCAGCATTCTGCTTTGACTACTGCCAATGTCGTCGGTACTATTATTGGTCTTGTCACATATCCCATCATGGCCAAGTTCTCTAATGCAAGTTACTCAAACCAAAACTACAATTCGTCATCTAACAACTTTAGGTCTTTGGTCGTGCTGAGGGTCTCACCTTTTCCATCCTCTTCCTCGTCCTCTCACAGGTCATGTACGCTGCCTGCCAGAACATTGCAACCTACATCGTAAGCCCACTCTCTCACTTCACCAAAACACTCCTAACAAATACAGGCTGGAGGCATCTTTGAGTCTATTGGTGACACTGGATACGTCATCATGCAACAAGTCTTCATCGCCGACACAACCAGCCTCATCAACCGAGGTTTCTGGACATCTCTCCCCGAATCCGTCGCCTCCATCCCGACTCTTTACCTTGGATCCATTGTCGCCGATAGCGTTCTTAAGCACTCGACCTGGCGATGGGGATATGGCATGTGGGCTATCATCCTCCCCTTCTGCGCTGCGCCTCTCATCATCACTCTGTACATCCTTCAGCGCAAGGCTCGCAAGAATGGTTACCGCCGAGAAGGTGCCTGGGATGCTGCCGACAAGGCTCAGCCTCTCGGAAAGCGTCTTATCAACCTCTTCTGGGTCGATCTCGATATCCTGGGTGCTTTCCTTCTCGTCGTGGGTCTCGGTCTCACCCTGATTCCTCTCTCCCTTACTGGCGCCAAGCGAAGCGATCGATGGGATCAGGGTGGATACATTGCCATGCTGGTTATTGGAGTTGTTATCGTCGCTGTCTTTTTCGTCTGGGATGCCAAATTCGCCAAGGAGCCCTTCGTACCTTTCCGCATGATCAAGGAGCGAACCGTCATTGCTGCTTGTATCCTGTCCATGCTCGACTTCTTCCACTACTCTTGCTTCACCATCTTCTTCCCCAGCTATCTCCAGGTTGCCGGTGGATTCAGCCCAGGCCACTCCACCCGTATTGAGTATGACTTCTAATACCCTTTCCAAGATAGGTATACTGACCATTTACAGTAACGCCCTCCGTGTTGCTTTCCAGATCGCTTCCGTCCTCGTTGGTGTCCTCATGAAGTACACCAAGCGCACTCAGATCTTTGTCTTTGTCGGAGTCCCCCTCGTTGTTCTCGGCCAGGGTCTTCAGATCTACTTTGTCAACCAGAATGGAGGAAGTGCCAACGAAGCCTCCTTCATCACTGCCAAAACCCTCGTCGGTGTTGGTCGTGCTTTCTACCAGACTGCTGCCCAGGTCTCCATTCAGGCTCTCGTCTCCAAGCGGGATGTTCCTGTTGTTACTGGTGTTTACTACGCCTCCATGAACCTTGGCGGTGCCATCGGTACCAGGTATGTCTCTCTAGTATATCTATATACGAACTATATACTTACTCTTACAGTGTGAGCGGTGCTATTTGGAACAACATGCTCCCCAAAAAACTGGTCAAGTACCTCCCCGAGAACGCCAAAGCCAAGGCCATGTCCATCTACAAGTCCATCGTCGTCGCCCAAAAGTTCGCCAAGGGAACCCCCGTCCGCGCCGCCATCGACAAGTCATATTGCGAGACCCAGCAGCTCCTCGCCATCGCCGCCACGGCCGCTCTCGCGCCTATGCTCATCGTCATGTTCTTCCTCAAGACTATCGATCTTACCAAGGTGGATGATGCTAAGCTTGACGAGAACAAGTCTACTGATGGAGAGGTTGAGCCTCCTATGGAGAAGAATACCGCCCAGCAGACTGTTAGGACTGAGGCACATTGATACCAGGGGACTGGATAAGACACAAAAAAGCAGAAAACTTCTCTTCTCCCGTACCTGGTAATTAATAATTGTACATAATCTAGCTTCTACTGAATGTAGAGAACGCATTGGCTCACTGAGTGAGCCATTAACAGCACATTAGCACCTGGATATTAGGGGTTTTCTCGGTGATTTGAGTAAACTGACAGATTCTTTTCAGTATGAACGTCTGACCGTATCTGCAAATGAGGCATATGAGTCTTGCGGACCGTGATCCATGACCTTCCGGCCCGACCTCAAGTCCACAACTCAACATTAAGTAGCTGGATCTCTGAAAGAGGATGTCAGCTCCCACAATCAGTTAGCAATGTTAATTGAAATTGACATGATATCTCCCCATATTTTCCAGGCACGACTCTTCAGGCTGACTCTTGCCCCTTTCTCATCTCATCTCCCGGAGCTTTTTCCACGCATCGTTCGCTTCCTTCCAATCGTAATAACCCCATTGGTGTTGATCGCCAGTCTCGTTAATATCATGCCAGGAATGGGCTCTTTCGCCGAAATGCTTCTTCGCAATCTTGTACACGTCTATGATATACGGCCTGGCGGGTGCCGTTAGACCTCCGCTAATCTTTGAGCTGAAGCGGAGGAAGTGGCCGCAATGGTTGGGACTGCTCGGCATGTACGGGCATTCGCCGACCATGAACATGATGTATAATCTGTCGGGGCTGTCAGAGTCTTCTGGCATTTCTAGGACTTTGCCGTCCGTTCGTATTCCTCTTTGATCGTAGGTGTCCTTGTAGGTGTCTATAATCTCATTGAGGAATCGTTGGTAGGCTTCCTTGTTCTCGGGAGTCACCTCCAGCCGAGGGTAAATGTCGAAACCGCAGTCGAAGCCCATCGTGAAGGTAGAGCAGGTGTGAGGATGTTTGGGTGGGGTTACGGCCTCGTCGACGTAATATGCCCTTACACGAGTGGTCGGCCTCCCAGTGCACACGTGACCTGACCAGTAGAAGCTGGTTGACGTGTTCTGGACTTGCAGATGTTGGCTGGTTCTGAGAGACACGCCCCGAACAGCATGAACACAGCTACCTCTGAAACCTGTGGTGATTCCATGTCGCTGCCGCATACGTCGCCAGAATGGAGCATCATCGGATTCAACTTTAGCACCAGAAACACCGATTCGGAGCTGACAGTAATGTGCAATGGCAAACGCTTTGTCCTGCGTATGTTCGCCGACAACTTGTCCGAATCACCCAAGCTGAAGGAACGTTACCTCTTCTTTTTGCGAGTTGCCGATGAATTCGAGCTCGATGGCTTTACCGTCGAAGACTTTTGGGACTGGGCTGCTGAGCCTCTTTTGTCCATTTTCCGAGAATTGCCCCCTCTGGACAAGGCGCGTCAGTCGACCCTCGACGACTTTTTCAATCCCGAAACCTTTGTCTACACCTTGCGAGCCGTCTCCGATAATCTAGTTCCGGAGAAATGTGAAAACCTAAACCAGGAATCCATGTTTGGCGTCCTTCTCCCCGACGAACTCTGCGCTCCGTGGACCTCTTTCAAACCGTCCGAAATCCAAGTCCGCGAGGAAAAGGTCATTGGGCCTCCTAATCAGACACCACGCAAGGTTCTCCTCAAGAACGATATCGTCGCATTTTTGAAGCTCATGCATCGCGGCGACAAGCAATTCCTCAAGACGGAGCTGGATACTTACAACAAGATCGACAAGGCATGGCTTGACAGTACGACCAGGGTTTCACGGCTCCATGGCCTGGTGCGGAATGACAGCGGCGCAATTCTTGGTCTTTTACTCACATACGTCGACTGCAAAAATTTGACGCTGTCGTGTGCTGTAAAGCCCAAGACGGCGACTGCCCTGCGCAAGAAATGGGCAGCGCAGCTTCGAGACATGGTCACCCAACTGCACAACGCTGGAATCGTCTGGGGTGACGCTAAGCCGGACAATGTCCTGATCGATGTCAATCAGGACGCTTGGATTGTCGACTTTGGTGGCGGATATACAGAGGGATGGGTGCCAAAGACGTTGGCTGGGACGGTGGAGGGTGATATGGTTGCTCTTGAGAAGATGATAGATTTTATTAGCACGTGAGGGAGGAAGATCAAACCAAAGCGGATTGAGAATCCATCAAGATAGTCTATATTATGATCTTGTGCCTCCCTAGTTCAATATTCCCTTGCCATTCCTTTGTGCCTCCATATAATTCCACAAAGGTCCCTTGGGACAATCCTCCCGATCCAAAAAGATCTCCACCATCCTAAGCTCCTTACTCTTTGTCAACCCCTCATGTTCAAGCACCTCCTTCAGCTCACGCCATGTCTTTGCTGAGCCGGTATAAGTTCCCTCCTTGGCTCCAAAGAAGGATGGCGCTTGGAGATAGCGCCAAGGTGTGACGTCGTTATACTCTTCATTTCGCCCATGGATACATCGCTCGATTGTGTAGCCGTCGTTGTTGATGAGGAAGATGACGACGTTGAGATGATGGCGGACCATGGTTGCGAGTTCTTGGACTGTCATTTGGAAACTTCCATCGCCGATTACTAGGATGGTCTTTGCTGATGATAGACCGTGGTAGTTGGAGGCCTCGAGAAGCTCCTTCTGTGCAAGAGCAGCTCCTTGGGCGCCAGGTAGCATGTAACCGATAGACAACCAAGTTACAGGTGTGAAAACTCTAGTATGCTGAGGGATAGCCATCTCTCGGACACCAAAGCCAGCAGTACCGGTCTCGCCGAGGATAATATCTCCAGGCTCAATGACGTTCGCCAGAGTCTTCCATAGCTTATCCTGAGCAAGAATCTCATCCGTTGGCTTATCAGGGATGGAGAGGAGGATATCGCGAGGCAGCTTGGGATAAGGGTTATAGGATGGCACTTGCTTGGGATCCAGTTCGCGCACTAGACGAGAGACGATGTTCTTGGAAGACACATCTCTGAATAGCCGAGTGCCAATCTGTACCCCGTTGATCGTAAAGAGAATTGCGGCGTCATCTTTTGGAATGGTGGTGTAATTGCTGCTGTTGGTGTTGCTGAAATGCGGACCGAAGAAGAGGACCAAGTCTGAGCTCTGATAAAAGTCCTGAACAGCTTGGTCATCAAAGCATCCCTTGTAGACTCCGTGAAAGTTGTCCAATGTCTCATCTGTGAGACCTTTACCAAAAGGCATTGACCATGTAGGCCACTTGGTGTCTTTGATCAGAGCCTGAACGTCCTCGCAGATTCTAAGCGGCCTGGTCTCGCCATCGACAACGATAACAGGCTGCTTTGCGCTGTAAATCCTGTTCATGACCTTGCGAAGAACCTCATCTTCTTCCTCGTTGGGCTGCGCTTCTGGTAGGACGATTGGAGATCGTAACCTCTCGGCAGACAGAGGCTTGCGTACCATATCAACAGGGACTTCGATATAGACGGGTCGGCTGTGTAGGAGACACTGCCTGAGAGCCTCATCAATCTGTTCTGCACTTGTCCGAGGGTCGTTTAGACAGGCCTGGTACACGGTGACATGCGCATGCATAGCTGCGAAGCGGCGATATTCACCATCGTTAAAGGTATGGTGAATCATCCGACGAGTTTGCTGAGCCTCCCGGGTTGGGATACCAACGATATGCACAACTGGGGCAAATTCGGCGTATGCGCCAGCAATGGCATTGATTGCAGACAGCTCACCGACGCCAAAGGTTGTGACAAGGGCACCAAGTCCCTTGATTCTCGCATAGCCATCAGCGGCATAGGCAGAGTTGAGCTCATTGGCGTTTCCGACCCATCGTAAGCCCGAAGGTTGAACGTAGTCGAGGAGAGTGAGGTTATAGTCTCCCGGGACTCCGTGGATGGAATCAACGCCTAATTGACGTAGACGAGTAAAGAGGTACTCCGCAAGCTTGATAGATGAAGACATGGTAGCGGATGAAAAGAGTTGAGGATGAAGTGAAGTTGAGTGAGAGCAGGGATGATTGTAGTGATGCATGCGTGTTTAAGTAGGACGAAAGATGGGGTCAAAGGGTGATGTAGACAACCGGAGTGCCGATACGTATAGAGATGGAGTATCGCGGGGAAAGCGACATGCCGAGGCTTGTTTTTCTCCGAGTGTGACACTCCGGACCCACTTCTCTCCGACGCCGGCTCCGGAGTCTAGACCACGGGATGAGATCAATACTCCGATGGGATATAAATTCGATAAAGGCGGTATTGCTCCCTTGTTCTCTTCTTTTCAATTTGAGTATACTCATTAAACACTATCTTTCTTTTCTGCCCCTCCCAATTATTTATCATCATGCTCCGCAAGAAGATTGCCCAGATTGAACAAAACCGGGCATCCTCAGATCCCCTCCCCAAAACCACGGCACCCTACGCATCATCAACATTTTACAAACTCAAGAATGTCCCAGACAAGCCAAAGGCGAAAAGATGGGATGACCGCTTCAGCGTCGACAGTCGGAACCAAAACATTTCACCCCTGAAGTTGGCATCCAGGGTCTTCAATCATCCTGACATGATTAGTCTGGGCGTTGCTCGACCTTCTGCCGAGTACTTCCCTTGGGAATCTATGGACCTTTTGTGTACTGATAGTTCGTCACCTGGTGCCAAGAGTCCTCTTGAGTCAGGTCTTCGAATGGGTTGTGCCAAGGGTGAGGATGACTATGATCTTGGCATCGCTATGAACTATGGTTACTCTTCAGGATCTCCTCATCTTCTTCGTTATCTCACTGAGCACACGGAATTACTCCACAACCCTCCTTACCAAGACTGGGAGACTGTCCTCAGCTGCGGCACCACCTCTGCTATGGAGATTGCCTTTCGCATCTTTACCAACCCCGGTGACACTGTACTCATGGATGGGTACATGTACTCGGGAACTCTTACTGCTGCTCAGTCCCAGGGTTTGAACGCTCTTGGAATTGAGATGGATGAGCAAGGCATCATTCCGGAGAATTTGGACCACAAGCTCAACACCTGGAACTCGAAGAAAGGGCGAAAGCCGTTTGTTCTATACACAATCCCCAGTGGACAGAACCCAACAAGCACAACGCAGGGTTTTGAACGACGCAAAGAGATCTATCAACTTGCTGAAAAGCACAACCTATTCATCCTGGAAGACGACCCTTACTTCTATTTCCAGATGGGAAAGCACACCATCGATGCACCTCCCGCCGATCTGGACGATTATATCAAGAGCCTCCCAGTATCTTATCTGTCTCTTGACGTTTCCGGTCGCGTGCTTAGAATGGACACAACTTCCAAGATCCTGGCCCCCGGTCTGCGTTGCGGATGGGTAACAGGAAGTTCCCAGGTCATCGAAAAGTTCATCTGTTACTCAGAAGTTGGTGTTGTCTGCCCGAGCGGCCCCTCGCAAGTCATGGCGTACAAGTTGTTGGACGTGAAATGGGGTCACGAAGGGTTCATCCGATGGTTGATGAACCTGTCCGCCGAGTATCGTCGTCGGCGAGATGTTCTCGTCGCAGCATGCGAGAAGCACCTACCCACAGAATACTGCGTATGGAAAGTCCCAGAAGTTGGAATGTTCCTATGGATCGATCTCGATTTATCCAAGAGCAACCCTACCATCAATCAAGTCAACGGAACCGAACCATGGCAAAAGTATCTCGAGATTGAAGGGGAGATTTTCAACCGAGCACAAGAAAATGGAGTGGTGGTTAGCAAGGCAAGTTGGTTCATACCTGATGTCAAGGATTTAAAGCAGGTTAGCTTCCGGTTGACGTTTGCTGCGGCGAAGGAGGATGCTTTGGATAAAGGGATGGAGAGGTTTGGACAGGCTGTTAGGTCGTACTTTGGAAAAGGTCAGCAGAATGGGAAGGCGTGAGATGGCAGTGCATGCCTCACAGTGGAAGAAAAAGATAGGCGGCATGGTCAGAATAGTTCCTGATGGGGCAAATTGCATGACATAGCAGGTATATCCAATGGATTCTATGACTGAACAAATCTATGGGACCAGTTGCTTTCAGTGACAGACTAAAGTTTTGCAAGTTCCTTCTTACCCACAGGAACTGCTTGAGACCTCAAGAGTCTTCGCAATATCTTGCCACTTGGAGACTTGGGAATAAGTTCCAAAAACTTGATGCCGCCCTTCAACCACTTGTGTCTTGCCTTGTGGCTCTCAACATGTTCATGAATAGACCTCTCAACTTCTTCTGTTGATAAACTGCTGGCTTCTTTGCTCTTTACAACAAATGCCAGAGGGACTTCGCCTGCTCTGTCGTCATGGACTCCGATGACGGCGCAGTCGGATACATAGGGGTGATCAAGGAGATGTGCCTCGAGTTCAGCCGGAGCTACTTGATGGCCCTAAGAAAATTAGCCAACGTCGACGCCACGAGGCTTGGGAACTCACCTTGACTTTGATAAGCTCCTTGATCCGATCCACAACGACGAAAAGCTCAAAGCCGCCGGGGGACTTTCTCACAAGCACTTCATCGCCAGTCCTGAGCCAGCGTCCGTCTTCGTCCCACACAAATGTCTCGGCGTTTGCTTTTTCGTTGTTCAAGTATCCTGGAGTGACATTGGGAGATTGGACATGGAGCTCGCCGGGGGTCTCATGCTCAGTCACTTCTTTGCCATATTGATCGATGATCTTGGCCTTGACACCAGGGAGCAGTGAACCAGAAGATCCCATGAGCGAATCTGTTTCGCTGCTATGCAGGACAGAGGGGGATGCTTCTGTCAACCCTGTTGTACTTTGTGAGAGTTGTTTCGTGAAGTTTTGGGCAGCACATACCGTAGCCTTGGCTGATTTTCCATTTGGGGAAGAGTTCCAACATCTTGTGACTCGCCTCACTACCCAAGGGAGCAGCTCCAGAGAAAGCAAGACGAACACTGCTGAGATCGTATTTCTTGGTCTTATCGTGATTGCTAAGAAGCTGAACGAGTATGGGCGGCACAACGTATAGCACCTCGATCTTGAACCGCTGGATGGACGCTAGTAGTTGGTCAAGTTGGAACTTCTGGAGAACAATGACCTCGTCTCCTCGATAGTGCGCGACGTGAGCTACGACCACGAGGCCGTAAATGTGGCTGAAAGGGAGCACACCGAGAGAGACCTGGGTGTTCAAAACGCCATTCCGGCGGTCGCCTTTCTCAAAAGTGTGTATCATGAGAATGCATGCAATCACATTGTAGTGTGAGATCATGACCGCTTTCTGTTGTCTGTTAGACATTTAGGTATGGAGGTGACGAGGGAAATTTACGGACCGGAAGTCCAGATGTACCACTCGAGTAGGACAAATAGGCCACCTGTCTCTTCCCTTGACCTGGGATCCATTTCTGAACAGGTACAGGCGGCAAGGACTTTCCTTCAGAGATCAAGTCCTCAATAGTTTTCACGTTGCTAGGTGCTGAGGCCCCAGGCACTGGAAGGAGAAAAATGTTCTTGTCAGGGATTCCAGCCGCGTGTGCTGCTTTCAACGCATTATCGAGTAATGGGACGCAGGTGAACAAGGCCTTTGCCCCGGACGAGCGTAGCTGATGTTCAAGCTCGGAAACCGAGTGAGCTGCACTTGCAGGCGTCACGATACCATCAAGACGGTGAACGGCGTGGGTGGTGGGAATGTAGTCAATCTGGGATGGTTAGAGCACATTTTCGCTGCTAAATACCACAACTTACCGTGTTTAAGGAGTAGATGGCCACGACCCTATCCCATTCTGTCCCTTCGAGGGGGTGAAGATTGGTATTCTTGGCAAGCGCCCGTGCAAGATGCTCGACACGCTCAGCAACATCTGTAGCACTGCGAGATTGACCAGTTACACCGCATGTGTAAGGGCTCTTTGAGGCCGTGAAGGATTTTCTTCCGTATGTTTCGCTATTAATGAATTCATCAACGGTGATGGAGTCTGGGATATCTGTATCATGTTAGAACGCGTCCGATGGAGGACGGTGGCTTACGAACCGGGAAGAGAGGGCACCCAAGGCGGCGGGTGGAAGACCATTATGGCTGCACAGATCTTTGGCAATTGAGGACAGAGCTAGACAATTCGAGCCAAGCCAGGGGCATTCTACGAGTGGTCTGTACGCTGCTTTATTATTCCCAACGGAAGACGCGGAATGGATCGACGCATTTGAGGGGGTTGCCTCGGTAGGCTGAGGCAGCTCCTCGGTAGTCGTCGATCTCGGATTTAAATCCCGGCAAAAAGACCAATCATACCTCAATGAATTGGCGTTGTCTTTACTGGCTCAAAGACGTAATCTGGGGTATTTATTTGCGGGGTCTTGGCAAAGTTGGGGTCATAGAGTTTCACCGAGAATTGTCGGTGAGAAAATGACCCGTTGACCGTCTGGTGAAACACTTTTATAGCTATGGGTTTGACTCGAGGTCCAAGTAAACACATCATAAGTAAACAAACAGCCTTGTAAGGATGCTTGAGATCGGTGGACCTGAGAGCCTCCCCGATTGAACCAAGCGAGATCGGAGAAATGAGCCTCCGGTCGCGCAAACAACTCAGATCCGATGCTATCCGCTTCCCCTCTCTTTAAAAGGCAACAACTTGCGATTTACTACTACCCTTGAAGAGACCGAAACTCGGACACCTATAAATATTACTCAGGGCTATTGACGAAATACTCATAAACAAGATCCAAGTTCAACTCTTCAATCTCAATCCGCCATGTCTCAAAACATTGTGGTTGTAGGGTAAGACCGCTAATCTAACAAAAACAACATGTTTCTTTCTGACTCACTTCAAGCGCCGGTGTGAGCGGCCTGACAACCGCCCTTCTCCTCTCCAAGAACAAGAAAGTTACTGTTGTTGCAAAGCACATGCCCGGTGACTATGACATTGAGTATACCTCGCCATGGGCTGGTGCCAACTTCTTGCCGTGAGTGAATCGACCAGATGATCAGGGCACGGTGGCTACCTTGTTGCGCAGAATGGCGAGTAAGGAAAACTCGAGATGGGAAAGCAGAACATGGCCAGAGCTGAAAAGACTGGCCGAAAACGTCCCGGAGGCTGGTATTCACTTTCAGAGTCAGTACCCGTTTCACTTCTGCCGCATGTGAACGGATGTCTTACTCAGCTTACAGAGGCCCGACTGTTTAGACGAGACAAGGACATGAAGGGTTCCCTGCACCCTACTGATCATCTGTTTGACCGCGAGCCCTGGTGCAAGTCTCTCTTTCCCGACTTTCGGGAGTTGACAGCCGACGAGGTTCCAGAAGGGTACCAATCGGGCAGCGAGTTTACCAGTGTTTGTATCAACACTGCGACATACCTTCAGTGGCTGTTGGGTCAATGTTTGAAAAACGGTGTGATCGTCAAGAGGGTTGTTCTCTCAGACATCAGCGAAGCCAAGACAATGAGCCACACCGGTTCCCCGGCATCCATTGTCATCAACGCTACAGGCCTGGGCTCTCTCAAGCTCGGCGGCGTCGAAGATACTACTCTCACACCTGCAAGAGGTCAGATAGTCTTGGTTCGCAATGATGGGCCCATCATGCTTGGTGTATCCGGCACAGATGATGGATCTACTGAGGATATGTACGTGATGCAGAGAGCAGGCGGTGGAGGCACGATCCTTGGAGGAACCTACGACATTGGCAATTGGAACGCCAACCCAGATCCCAACATTGCCATACGCATTATGAAGCGCGTTGTCAATGTTTTCCCTGGTATTGCTGGTGGAAAGGGCATTGAAGGTCTTGATGTTATCCGACATGGTGTGGGTCTACGTCCGTTGCGAAAGGATGGGGTGAGAATCGAGAGCGAGAAGCTTGATGACTCGACTTGGCTTGTTCACAACTATGGGCATGCTGGTTGGGGATACCAGGCATCTTACGGGTGTGCAGAGAGAGTTGTGGAGTTGGTTGAGGAGATTAAGCAGCGCAGCGTGCGAGGATCTAAGCTCTGAGTGATGGAACTAGATAGTATCATGTGTATTTGACAGCCTTGATATAGAGTCAGATCTTAATGCATCTACGGTTGTCAACTTGCTGAGCTTCAAGTCATTCCTCAACCCTGTGCTCTTTGTTCAAAGTCAATAGGCTATCCAGATCATGTGTCTCGGATTCAAGTCCATTGGCACCCCATCTTCGCTAACATTCAAACTCAATTCACCCTCTGTATCCGCCCTCGCATTCACTTGCCTTTGTAAGACCTTGTATTTTGCGCCTTTGCGCCCTATTGCTTGTAATGGCGGGTCGGTTGGGCGCGGCTATTGGCGCCATCAGGCAAGTCTACCCGAATTAGAGGCTAGTAAAGGCTATCGTTGGTCACTCGGCCGGCCCCGAAAGAAAGCCCCAGTTTATCGGGGTCACACGGCGTCGTTCGTATTCACCGACTGACATTCATTCCTTTGTCCGCTCCGACTCCCTTGTCAGTTTTCACTCCGTGCCGCTGCCACACTCTCCGACCTCAAACCTTTCTCCGATCTTGAACATGGCATCGAGACAACCTGCGTGTGATCCCTGTAGACGGGCTAAGCTTGCATGCGATCATACTCGTCCAATCTGCTCTCGTTGTCGGAGTCAACAGAAGCAGGGGTTATGCACTTACAGGGTGTCGCCCTTCAAGAGGAAACGTACAAATGATTCTGAACCACGACAACAAGAGAGTCGTTCTATTCGGTAAATTATACTATCATCTCCCTAGAGTCAATGCTCAACGATATGTGATCAGCCGTCGTGTCTCTCAAGATGCCTCCCCAACTCATCCCACCTCTCAAACACCAGCCGCCAACAGGACCTATCTGTATCCCAACCCAGGACATATCGGACTTTCAAGTCATGTCGCCATCTTCAACCAGATATTCCCTGACCAGTCCGACACATCCCCGGCTGCTGCAACAGGCCATAGCGGTTCGCCGAACGACATTAGCCCCGAGGGTCCTTCCTTAGATGATAACCCTCTGGCCAAAAAAGGAGCCGAGCTGCTCAAAAGCCTCCTGGAAAAATATACCCTATCATCTATGGAGAACTTTGTCTTATTCTGGATTGAAAAGGGGATAAACTTGGCTCTTGCAGAACCCTTCGTGGCCCTGTGCGCCCGAATATCTAATTACTCCTGCTTATCAACCTTTGAGGGTCCAGATTGGCATCTCAAACTGGCCCAAAAACTGTTAGCCAACTCGATAAGGCCTTTGGAATATGGCAGCAGTACGAATTTCTCTGAATACGTGGATCAATTTACAGGACAAAACACCCGCTGGGAAACTTTGGGCATCTTTTTATGCGCAGTCCTTCGGGCTTTGATCGAGATTCCCTTCTTCCCTACTCTTTATACTACTGAGGAGAGTCAGAGAGATCTAAAAGAGAAGCTTCTGGCCTTGATCGGTTGTTCCTTGGACGTTTGTCTCTCCTTGGATTGTTTAAACGACCTGCAACATCTCATTCAGTATGAAAACGCGATTACTTATACATACACCAGTGGAGACCAAAGTTAGTAAAACAATCAGTTTCGTCCATGGGTTTTAATGCTGACATTCTACAGGCTTCTTCTTATACCGAAGGCTCGGAGACGTCATGGCATCCGTCTTTGCACTCGGATACCACGAAAACTTGGACGCCAAGTCTGACACGCCCCTGTTTCTAATTCAACTACGCAAAGCAGCGTTTGCGCGAATCTACTCGGCAGATAAGAATGGCTCGCTTTTTCTTGGTCGACCGCCACGTCTGAGCAAGAGATTCTCTTGTTTCCAGCTTCCTGACAGCCGCCTTCCTCTGGACTGTACTGTAGCTACACTTGAGCCGATAGGTACTCGTGAGTGGGATCCAGACTCGGTTATGAACTATAGAGCGGAGACTCGGTGGTCAGCTTTGTGTGCTTTTGTGAAGGAGGAGGTTATGGAGCTCATGTTTGACAGTAGCCGCACTGATTGCCGACAGAAGATCGAGTGAGTCGACACGCACTTTGTCTTGTGTTTCCTATCTAACAAAGTGTGATTAGAGCCCTGCAAGAAATGGCAGACGCACAGTGGAACGCTCTCCCACCGCACTTTCGTCTGAGCACCAGCATCAAACAACACAGCGAGATCCCCTTCGAACGCGACTTCGTGGCCAGCACGCGCCTCAACTACTTACACACCACGTTCCTTATCCGCCGTCTGGCATTTGACCGATTATCGGAGCCGGCGGGGCCTCTGATTGAGGTCTCGATTGAGATGCTCAAGTTGGCAGTTGAGGTTATGGTTTTACGGGAAGAACTGTCAAATTCAGGCACTAGACTCACTTGGAAGGTTTGTCCGAACAGTCCAAGAGTTGCAACTTGAGCTAATATGTCACAGATTGCTCACTATGGATTGCCTGCTGCTGGTATAATCATAATGGCGATGCTTAACCAGAACCCCACGCCATCGTGTCTACGAATTTCTAGATCCAGAGTTCTCCAGGACTTGGCAGTTCTAGTAGCCGAAGTTGAGAGAGGAACGGTGGTCAAGACAGAGGACCCCAACTACGCCATCCTGTCTAAGGCCACACAAATAATCCAGCGATTTCTCGACTTTATCAACAGCGAACAGGGTATGGAAACTATTCCCCAGTTGCCAGAGCAGCAGCTGCAGCAGCCTGATGCCCCGTGGGGACAACAGTTGGGACAGGACTTGGAGTCGGAGTTTTCATTCTGGCAGGGCATTGCGGATCATCCCTCTTTATATAGTCAGTATCTCTTGCCTCCAAATGAGGGACTTGGGGTGCCCTCTAGTATGCAAGGGCGGGAAGAAACGTAGGATTAGCCGAATGATATCACGGGAGACAATTGACGGGGCCGTTGGTTAACCTCAGTCATGAGAGTCCCAGAATGAACCCCACAAGAATATACTCAAGATCATGGCGGTTGGTAAACAGAGATGGGATATGACAACCTAGGGTCTCCCAATCAATGTTGTCCATCCCGCGCAATGTGAAAACATATTCCCAATACTCTGGGTACCATCCCGCGTACTCCCAATCCAGAAGGGCAACAATACGGCCATCGCGTACCAGGATGTTGCGTGCGGCGATGTCGCCGTGGGTGAATACGATGGGGCTCTCGACGGCAAGCTGGGTTGTGATTTGGTGCCAGTACATGGACTGAGCCTTCAACCGCTTCGGTGGCTTCACCAGCCAGCCATGGAACTCGGATACGGTGGCAAAGGGCCCCCCTGAACGAGTCATGATGCTGGGGACAACAACGCCTTGGCCGTCAAGGCGGCCGAGGTAGATGCCACCCAGGGCGCGCATCTGGGAGATGTATCCCCTCAGCTGGGCCAAGACGCCAGAGCGCTGGTCATCTGTGAGCCCCGGCCACGCCTGCTGCAGCGTTTCACCCTCAACGTATTCCATAGTGATGCGGTCCCAGTCGCTGCTGATGACTTCGGGGACCGGGATGGTTGTGTGCGTCTTGACAAAACGTAGGGCTACGGCTTCGTTTGGTTGGTCATTGGCACCCATGCCATGAGGGCTTGTAGTGTACTTGGTGACATGACTTCCGTGGCGTACGACATGGCGATCTTGACAGTGGTGTATCACTTCGCCTTCAGGGTACGGAGCAGGCTGCCTCGGGAGTGGGGGCGAGTCGCCGTAGAGTGCTTGTGTGCGACCCTTGTTCCTCATTTCCTTGAGGCGGTCTAATCCCTTGGTCTTTTGAATGCTGTAGCTTCCATGGATCGGCAACGGAGGCGGTGGTGGAGACACCATCTTGGGTTGGTCTGGTGGTCGGTTGGGAAGTATTTCCTGGCCTTGCTCCTGCGGCATTCTGTTTATTGCCGACTTGAGTGAAGGATGATGTTTAAAAGTTGAGCGATACTTTGATATTGAACTAGCTCCCATTTCTTGTGGGCGTCAAGCTAGAAAACATGTTGGGATGGACGTTGGGGATGTGTGAGGATGGCTGGTATATCTGGGTTTCATTGAAGTTGGGAAACCTCACATACGATCACCAGGGGCGTGACCTCTGACCACGTGACCTACTTGCACCGGGATTGGACTCAGCATGAGTTCCCGGGCATCTGTCATACCTACCTACCTACCTAATCAAGGGGAAAGTTGATACTTGACGTTGTTGAATCCCCGTATTATGAAACACTATGCAGTGTATTCCTAGCTTTCGATTGACAGAACGTGGGATATTACGATCTTCTGGCTGAGTTCTCCCATCTCGAGCCGGGCTTCAATTATAACAAAGAGTAGATTTCTAATCCATCATAACATCATATCCTAATGCTAACAAAGTGGCCTTTTTTTTAGCCTTCTTGCTGCCTGCGGTCGAAGACTGTGGGATAAATAAATAAATTGAAGACCGGTTTCAACATGGTTGGCCAGCCTTAGGTCGATGGCGATGAGGCTCCCACAACCTACGAACTGCGGTCAATAAGATACGAGCCTGCCTTGCCAACTGCCGCTTTTGAAGGTAATTAAAAAACCTTAAATATCAAGTCTAAAGGGGCTTAGATTAAGCATCAAGCTGACAGATCGATCGTTGGGTGAAAATTTTGCGCTGAAAATGTACATGTTAAGGGGCTCATTTATCATCACAAGACGGAATCCATATTCCGCGACAAGAAAACGACGCATGTCCCTGGCCCAAAGCAAATAAACATGGCCTATTATTAATACCTGCCTCCCTTACAAATCAACCTACTGAATTATTTGCCCCGTACGCCCTTGGAATGGATCATGTCCCATCTAATAGCACGTAAGACCGCGACGTGTTCCGGAAATCTCGTACCGTATGGGTCTTTCTCCTACCACAACCGACAAGTCTTGGCAGAGCAAAAACTGAGTCAAGGTGAATGATTGCAGGCTTGAAATAGTGCCGGTTTTCTCTTCTCTGGACCATGTCTTTCAGCTTCTAGGTATTGACTATACCACGCTTCTTCAAACATTCAGGTACTAATATCGACCCATCTCATCAACATCTCGTCTTTTATTCATCCTCACAGCATACCATTCAGACCTATCCTGCGTCCGCCCACGCCATGCCCTCCAAGCTTGCAGATACGCCAATTTGGTGGCTTGCAAGGCAAACCTTTGGCAAGAAGAAGTACCGTTTCTACGAAGAAGAAGATGAATTCCGCTCTCGAATCAGTCACCCCGGATGGGATCAGAATTTCGACACCGTCGAGTCTCCCGCAGGAAGCAGCATTGCGCCCGCCTACAGTAGCACATGCCCGACACCACGCAACGGAGCACTAGATCCCAACCCGATCGGAGACGAAAATGATGTTTCGAAACTACAATCACGACTAGATCGAGTCTCTTCAATGGAAAAGGGGACACGTCAAGGTGGCAGTGATGGAAAGCTCATGATCGTTGACTGGTACAACCAGTCAGATCCAGCAAACCCCATCAATTGGCCCCTGTGGAAGAAGGCCCATGTCATCTTGACCATCAACTTTACCGCATTCGTCGTCTACATGGCATCGGCCATCTACACGCCATCACAACCCGGAATACAGAGCGAATTCAACGTTTCAGCAACAGCATCAAGCCTAGGACTGGGTATCTTTGTCATCGGTTACGGCACCGGATCGCTCTTCTGGTCTCCCGTGTCAGAGATCCCCGTCGTTGGGAGAAACGGTCCTTATGTTCCTACGCTGATCGTCTTCTTAATCTTGTCTGTCCCAACAGCTCTGTCTAACAGCTTCGGCATGCTTCTTGCTTTTCGATTTCTGCAAGGCTTCTTCGGCTCTCCAGTCTTGTCCACCGGGGGCGCTTCACTTGGTGACATCGTTGACCCCTACACCAAGCCCTACTCGCTATACACTTGGGCCATTTCAGCCTTTGCAGGTCCATCTGTTGGTACCATCATAGCTGGATTTACTGTTCCTCGACTCGGTTGGCGGTGGGGCCTGTGGGAGATCCTGATCGTCGTGAGCCCTGCTTTGGTTCTTCTCGTAAGTTGTATTCTTCATGGCGGATGCTGCAGACTTGCTAACCGAGATCAAGTTGTTCCTCCCGGAAACCTCCCCGCCTACGATTCTATACCGCAGGGCGAAGCTGATACGTGAGCTCACGGGCAGCGACTCGTATATTACCAGGTCAGAAATCGAATCCAGCAACGTCACCCTCATGGCTAGGTTCTATGGGTATCTCGTCATACCTTGGAAAATAAACCTTCTCGATCCATCGATAATGTTCACGAGCGTGTATTCCGGCCTCACGTACGCCATCTTTCTATCCATGTTCGAGTTCTTCCCCATGGTATACGGAGACATCTACGGGATGGCCCCGGGTGAGATTGGACTTGTTCTCATCTGCAACATTGTCGCAACCATAGTGGCTGGCGTCCCGTACCTTGCCTTTGTCTACTGCAAGGTCAACCCATCGGTCAAGCAAGGAAGTCCAATGTCGCCAGAACGCCGCCTTCTCCCGGCGGTGATCGGCTCTTTCCTGATTCCTGCCGGCATCTTTATATTTGGATGGACTTCTAGGCCGTCAATTCACTGGATGGTTCCCACTATTGGCGCGCTCCTCTCAACGTCAGGGTTTGTCGTCATCCTACAGAGCATCTTTGTGTACATCACCCTCGCGTACCCTACGTATTCTGCTTCCCTCTTTGCAGGAAACGGCTTCATCAAGGGGTTAGTCGCGTGCGGTGGCATTCTTTGGTCGCATCCGCTATACCAAGGGCTTGGCCTGTCCAAAGGTATGTCAGTCCTTGGAGCCCTCTGTGCGGCTTGCATTGCTGGCACTCTTGTCCTGTATGCATGGGGTCACAAGCTCAGGGAAAAGAGCAGATTTGCAGTGTAGGAGTTGAGTATGGTGTTCAGCTCTTGACCTTAGCGTAAGCCGTCAAACAGGAATAGCTGTATGCTGGCCAGAGACCCGGGTATCGACTGCGGATAAGACTGGGTACTTGGGATGGGGCGATAATGATGCCATGAGAAGCAAAATGATACAATGCACGTTGGTGTAGTTGATGTGGGATACCGAGTCAGTGGATTAAAATTGGTCATGTATAAAAGTATGGAAGGGAACGAGGGCGGCGGAATCAAGATTCCTCCCCTTGTCGCTAGAAAAGGGTCTTGACTCGGGCTTTACCGTGTTTCCGCTCGGTACCGAGTCAAGTAGAATTATTAATTAACTAGACACCAATGGAGATACCCGGTCGTTCTAAAATAGGTAGTTGGTGCCAGTCGATAATGCAAGAGTAAACTACACGACATAGTATCGTTCGAGAGGAGCAACAAGAAACCAAGTGAAGCCTCACAACCAATCTCAGCAGTCTTTCCCCCAAAACTGACAGCAAAACGGGAGAGATATAGCTCGGGACCAGTGAATGCCGCTCCACTAGCCCAGCCGCTTCGCTTCGAGCCATCCGGCCGTACGGCAAAGAATGGCTTCATCAAGTCGCCCATGGCTGAAGCGCTCGCAACCTTTGACCCCCAAGTGGGAGAGGCGATATTACGGCTACACAGATCGCCTAACACTGAACGATATCGTCCAAGTTATCGAAGATGTCAAAGACGTCAAGCTAGGTGTCACGTATGACTCGAGGGATGCTTTGAACCGTGGGGAATGCACGCTCCTCCCTGGGCCTACCGAGAGCGGGTTCACAGACAGCAAGTTTGATGGGTAGGTCCTCTTCAAGGCGTACTTGGCAAAGCTTAGTTCTATTGTCGACGACGGCCTTGCTGACCTTGATGCTCATGTATCCATCAAGGAAACGTTCCCAACTTACGACCCACTTACTGTTCGGGACGCGGTTGAGAAGTGGTTTGCCGCTGATTGAATGCGGGGGAGGGATGTTCATTGTATTTTAGCAACGTGCAGTAAGGATCTGTTTATGCATGGCGAAATATCTTGTCCAGCTTATGCGGTACATGAATAGTCTACTCTTGCTCTTGGGGCAAAGCGAAATGTCAAGATTTCTAATAGAAGCATCCCGCCATGTACTTACCACTACCTATGTAGCATACCTCTCACTTCATTATATGACAAGTCCCCAACAGGGAAAGGAACCCCCAATGCTTCCCCCGTCGTATGATATGTTGGTTCGCTTAGCCACGCACCTGCATCTTGGCCTGTTGGTTCGACTCTGCAGGATAACAATTCTTTGAGCAGGGGGTCTGAATTCATTTAAAACCGAGCTGTGCCCCAAAAGAAGGAAAGAGGGGTAGCTGTCCTTTGACATTCGACACACTGCGCGATTAAGAGAGGAACTCCTGTTTGAGCCATGTGCAACGACACAACCGTCAACCCAGGGCCTATCATTGAGCCTGACGAAGAAGTTTGTAGCTCATATTCGTTATGTAGAGCATGAGCTAACCTATTACAGGTGGGCGAAGATCAAGACTCTTCTCTTGGCACGGTACGGATTCCAACGTGTATCTCTTTACTTATTGAGGGAGTCTGTGGTCTAATAATGTTCGTCAAATAGGACTTTGCTTCGTCGTCATCCAGTATAAGGAGCTCTATCCTTAGCTATCGACAGGAAAATGGGAGAACCTACCACCGGTACAAAGACGGCAGTAAGGCTACCTTTACCACTGACCTTATCAACTAGGCTCTGATTCACCGTCTAGAATACAACATGCCAAACGACGATCTTGAGTGTGAGAGACTAGGTACTCTCCGACCACCCTCTAGAAACATGATGCGCAACCGCTGAATGAAGCTAGACTTACAACACCATCTGGTCACCCTCACCCTAGGAGGCCGACTAGGCATGGCACCACCCAACGACCCCGACTCCAAGGTTGGGCGGGTCCTCGATGTTGGCACGGGCACGGGGATTTGGGCCGTGGACTTTGGCGATGAACATCCCGAATCTCAGGTCGTCGGTGTTGACCTCTCACCGATTCAACCCAGTTTGTATGGTTGAACTTTACAACCCTCGCCCTGACATCATACACGAAGCTGACAGATCCATAGCGTCCCTCCCAACGTCGAGTTCTTTGTCGACGATATTGAAGAGCCATGGTCCTTCTCTAAACCTTTTGACTACGTCCATAGCAGAATGATGACCTTTAGCATCAAGAGTTGGCCTGAATACATCCGCAACATCTACGAGTAAGTCCCCAGCCCAGCCATCGTGGTGAGTATACTCTCTAAGGTAGCTAGTAACCTCAACCCCGGCGGCTACGTCGAGCTCGTAGAGATTGATCTCTTTGGAAAATCCGACGACGGCACCCTCAAAGAGCACCACGAACTCTCGCGGTGCGTCAGGCTCCTAGACGAGGCGTCCACAAAGATCGGCCGCAAGTTCCAGGACAACAAGAAGAACAAGGATATCCTGCGGGAGACGGGTTTCGTGGATATTGTCGAGACGACCTTCAAGTGGCCGACGGGTCCATGGCCGAAGGACAAGAAGTACAAGGAGCTTGGTCAGTGGTACAACACCAGTATGGATGCGTTCCAGGGTCTTGAGTCGCTTGTCATGGCTGCTTTTACGAGGGTGCTCGGGTGGACCAAGGAAGAGGTGATTGTTCATCTTGCAATGGTCAGGAAGGAGATGTCTGATAAGAGCATTCATGCATATTGGCCGATGTAGGTGTTGCATGACTTGAATCGCTTGATAGCTGCTAACTGGTTCAGATACTCGACTTACGGGAGACGGCCTCTTGAATAAGGGAATAGGAAGGCCTTGGTGAGATCCCATAAAACCAGGATAGTTTAGTTGAAGTATTGCCATGAATCCGTCACCCTCTTTTGACTATACGATAATTATGTGCTGGTCCTTTTGCCTTGAGGGTGGGGGACATTAATACATCGCCAAAAATCCCGCACCTGGTTGTCTGACATTGAGGGGAAGGCTTCCTGAGATGTCCTTTATTTGGACAGGAGTTAATGTGGCTCGCTTACTGCATGCGGATTCGCTGTGCTGCTCGTCGGGTGACCTGAAGAGGCAGATGATTGGATCGCAGGTTTTCAGCTCTTGACTTTCTTTGATGACCTGATGCCAGTCTCCTGCCTGCCTATACATGGTCACTTGAGAGTGCCCTCAAATGTGTTCTTTATTATAGTTAAAGTCGGGATAACCGATGACGAAGATCGAGAGTGCCCTCATTTCTTGATAGACTTCCTACAGGCATCACTCCCACTGGCAGCTACAATGACGAAACCCACTGCCGGAGAGCCCTCGAAACTAGACGAAGACCCAGCATCGCGACAATTCGAGCTCAGGCTTTACGACCAGCGGTGCGAGGCGGGAGTCGTACAATGTTGCGACCTCTGCCGCAACATCGCCCGCAGACGATGGCCTTTCACATTGAGGACAGATGTCGATCTCTTCCAGGACTCTGCTCGAAAGTGCAGCGTGTGCGCAGCTGTATGTGACAGCTTTACAAGGCTTCAGTCAAGCTTGGGACCGCAATGGAGCACGATGGATTTCCGCTTCAATGCTTGCAGCAAAACGCCAAGATTCTTCGCTTCAGAGATGACACTCCGTGAAAAACACGGATACAAGGAGTTTCAGATCTTTACTGAGCTCGGTGAGTCCCTCGCGGCTTGTATGTGATCGTGGTCCAACATTTCCAGGTCAGTCAGGTTCTGAACCCGTCATCGGCTCCGCAAGGAGCGTTGCGGCTGAATCGAATTCAAGCCAATGCTTCAATCTCATACGAAATTGGATCTCAGAATGTGCTCAGCATCCAGCATGTGCTCCCCCGTCTGGCACACCCAGACCGCCCACTCGCCTTCTCGACCTGCGAGTAGGTGATAAAGATGTTATCAAGTTATACGAGACACACGGAGCAGAGACAGATCTATACATCGCCCTTAGTCACTGCTGGGGCCCTCATGGTTTGCCAGCCGCGGCCAAAACAACGATTGCAACCAAGGATGACCGCATGCAAGGAATTCGAATCGAAAACCTACCCAAGTCTTTCCGAGACGCCATCGCAATATGCCATGAGCTCGGAATACGGTACCTCTGGATCGACTCACTTTGCATTATACAACAGGATAAAGATGATTGGGAGAAGGAGTGTTCCCGCATGAGAGACGTTTACAGAAACTCGTACTTGACGATATCCGTGGCCCGCTCTGGTGACAGTTCCGAAGGGTGCTTCTCAACACGTCCTAGCAAGCACATGTCCACAAAGGTCGGCTCCATCAACCACCAGGGCCAGATTTACGACGTAATGGCCAGGGAGAGCATCAACCACTACCAAATTGCGGCATCGGACAGCTTCGATTCGGACTTTCCCCTCTTTTCAAGGGCGTGGACTTTTCAAGAGCGGCTGCTCCCTCGACGCGTGGTGCACTACGGCGAAAAAGAGTTGATCTGGGAGTGCAACACTGTGTGCGACTGCGAGTGTGCTGCGTCTCAAGAGATCCTGGCACCTTGGGACTATGATAACAGCACCAAAGTCATCTTTGCTACCATGATGAGCCAACCAAGGCAAGGACCAGAATTTCGTCGCAACTGGGCCATCCTGATGCGGCGCTTCTCCCTCATGAAGCTCAGCTTCGACACCGATCGCCTTCCATCCCTCTCTGGCCTTGCCCAGGATCTAGAGTGCAGGGACACGGGCAGATACCTTGCTGGCTTGTGGGAGAGAGAGCTACCTTGGATGATAGGGTGGATGAGCATGGGAAAAGGCCTATGTCGCCCATCCTCAGCTCCAAACCCCCCAAGTTGGTCTTGGACATCGGTTGAGAACGTTTGGCTATCTTGGAACTACAGTGCTGATCTGAGCGGCCACGGCGAGTGGACCACCGTGTGGCCAAATGGTAGGGATTTGACGGAGCACAACGATGCATTCAGAATAGTCCAATGTGCAGTCAAGTGCAAGGACTATACCCCCCTCGGACAACACGACGCATTTGGTCGAGTCTCCACTGGCACACTCCTCGTCACCGGGCGACTCGTCTCTGCTATACTACGGGACGACTCCTTTTGCGAGAGGAACACGATCAAACAACGGTTTACCCCAGATGTGCCGGGGGAGCAGGGTATATATGTCGCGGGACGACCAGTTTACTGTCTCATGATCGGGGCCATGAGTACGGAGAGCTCGAAGTATCCCGGCCTGGTTACTGTTTCCTCCTTAATCCTAAGACTTCGGGAAGGGTACGGTGAGGAGAGACAGACCTATGAGCGGATTGGGCTTATGAGTCAGAACAATCACTTTGCTTGGAAGGAGACGCCGGCCTGGTGGGAGGATGCTGAGAGTGCTGAAGTGGAAATTACATAGTGATATAAAATTGCCGCTGCCCATAAACAGTAAATGGTTTAAATGTCAAGTTTGCCTATTATCCTTAAATCCCGTCCTAAACTCTATAACCAACTCGAGCCGCCCAGAAATCTCGATCTAAAACCTCAGCGATAATCATCGTTCTGTGTATTAAATATGAAAAAAAAAAAAAAATAGATAGAAACTACCTCGGATCTAATAGTATTAGCTGAATTCAATTCGGCCAAATACACTCCATTCAAATACACTCCAATGCTAGTCCAGTCCAACAAGATCACTGCCACCTACTCTACTGCTGCCTCCATTGCTGCGCTCCCAATGCCTTGCTGCCAACTCGAGGAGAATCATCAGGATACCTTCCCCCAACATTCGCCACATTTACCCCATTCCCATCTTCGGGGCCAGTGCTCGGTGTCCTCCTTTCAGAAGATCATTAAGTGTCAGGCGGCGAAAGATGCTGGCCTGCTTTGCTTTGACCATCCCCGGTCGGTTGGTCGCCCAACCGTGATGGGTGTGCATCGCCTTGAATAAGTGGCTTGGATGGTTGGTGCCCTGTTGGTATGGCGTCGGCAAAGGCCGCCTCAAGGACACTGAGATCCAGATTTACTCGACTGTCCAGAGAAGAGGTCGAAGCAGAATTGGTCGTTTTGTGAAGTATAGCATATTCCTTAGACTACATATCCTGTCAGCAGATGAGTCCTTTAGTGGCAAAGGAATAATATACCTGCTTGGTGAACTCGGGAGGGAAGCTGTCATCGTTGGAAAGGAGTCTAGGAGCACCCCCGTGGCAATACCGATCGTTGTCTTTACAACGCTTCAAAATCTCGCCCAGTTCGGCGCATACCTGAGCCATCGGCCATCGGTCTCCGGGCGATGTAACCAACATGCACTCCTCGATTAGGTCCAGGAAATTGTGTATGGCATGAGAGCAAAACTGGTTCCCATGGAGCATCCTGATCCACTGGTAATAATAGTTAACCAAATGCTCAAAAGTCCAGAGTCTGCTTCTGCTCACCTTCTTGACCGAGTCCTTTACCTTGGCCCCAGACCCGTCATTTAGGGTGAAGAATCTGTCAGTGGGTATACCATGCTTCTCGTCGGTTTTTAATCTGAGCGTAGAGAAGCTCTCCAAACGTTTCCCCTCGGGGGTCTTGAAGTAGTCCCCTCGAATTGCGTCGTATCCAATGAGATACCAAGTGATAAACTCCAAGTAGACGCAACCCAAGGTCCAGATATCATATTTCTGGCTGACACCGGTGTGTGGGCCTGCTTCCACTTCAGGTGGACAATATGTTGGAGAAAAGCCCACTTTGCTGGCTTCAGTGTAGTCCACAGAGTCCATGGAATGGAATCGCATCAATGTAAAGTCAGCAACGACGAGATGCCCCTGCGATGCCCCTGGTTCTTCAAACCAGAGTATGTTCTCGGGCTTGATGTCCCCATGCCGACCTAGGTTTCGGGAATCGGCCTGAGATGCGTCTCCAACAGAGCCCTGCCTCAATAACCAAGAGTCGTCTCTGTGAACCTTGCGTAGCCCACTGGCCAAGCCCTCACATTGCTTGATGAACCAATACGAGTCATCCCGCGATGTGGGATTGCTTGAGTTCTTCTTCCAGAACTCGGCCAGGTTTCCTTCAGCCCAAGGGAAAACCATGAAGCATTCGTCCGCTCGTTGATACGATAGTAGAAGCTGAATAAGGTGTTTGTGCCCCTTTTGGGGATAACTGAACCGCTCCAATGCCTCTCTCTCTTGGTTGAAAGTGGTATGATCCCGAAATTTCTTGATGGCAAAAAAGGATGTGTCATACTTGGGAGGCTACGCGGGGTGAGCTTGTGTGCATTTCTCCTCGATAGGTGGCCTTACCAAGTCTGGGTCCCAGCGCTGGTGGTCTGGATGAATCCTGACCCTGGATATCGTTCCGTGCGCGCCTCTTTGTGAATCAAGATGCTCCGAAAAGGGCATGGGAATCTTGAGCCCGAACCGGTAGTGATTCAGGGTTCTGAAATCGAAGACTGGTGCAAGCACCACATACTGTCTTTCACAGAAGCTCTCGATGTAGCTTTGTTTCCAGTTCTGAAAGACTGCCTCTGAGTAGTTAGGCGACAGGGGTAGCTGGTCGTCGTAGACGTTATAGTCTAAGAAATACCGTATATACTTGACCTTTTCAATAAGAATGAGCGTTGCGAGCACCTTGATTAGCCTCGGTTCGGATCTGTTTCCGCATATCTTTCTCCTTATCTCAATTGCTTCGGTTTCGCTCGTTTTTAAAGCCTCAGCTATTATCTCGCACACGACTTCCTCAGACAAGATAGAATCTAGGTCACCCTGTGGGAGGAACCGAGGCAGGAAGAGGGTGTCATGGGAGATTGGTAGGAGTTTGTATCGAATTTGCTTCCCGACTATCAAGCTCGTAAGTTGCAAACTCGGTTTTATAGACCCGGTACTTGTCTCAATACCTAACTCACTGGTGTGAGAGCTCATGGGACGCGTCTGCGTATCCGATGAGTCCGAGTAGACCAAAGGACCCTCTTCCCGCAGCTTCTTCAGTTCCCGTTGCATTGTATCATTCGAGTCAGTCCCAGAGCTACTACTGCCGTCCATGTTCTCTGCAAAGTACTTGTTGGTGTCAAAGTAATGAGGCAATGGCGGCTTTTCAGCCTTTGTAAGGGGCGGAGTCTCCTGGGTGGCTGCATCTGAGCCCCAGGGCAAGGATCTGAGCGAGAATGCGTGTACCTCCTCGGCGATGTGATCGATCAGGGCTCCCTTATCGACCTCACCGTCCTTTTCGGTCGGCCATGGGCACAGCGGGCAGGAGCTGATCTCCGCTGGAACCGACCGGCTGCAAATGGACTTGAGCGTTGGGATCTGGTCCTTGGAGATGGCGTCGTGGTGCTCTTGCAATGTATGCGTGACAAAGGCGTCTTCCTCATCGAACTGGACGGCATCCACGCAGGCGAAGCATACCCAGGATTTCACGTTCCGGTGATCTTCGAGGAGGTGCGCCTTCCAAGCCTCTTTTGTGATGTAGAGGATTTCGGGTTTCGGGCAGCTAGGCAAGATGCAGGTGTACGGGCAGAGGTCTTCTGCGAGGTGTTTTCTGTCTAGAGTTAGATGATCCCGCTGAGGTGCGGCCAGAAGCAGATTGTCGTCAATCACTTGATCGATGACTAACCTCATCGTCCTATTCTAAATCGAGAGGCTACAAATCATGAATTCACTTACTTCCATCGATTCTTATCCAACATCATGCTTGGGAGCACCCGGCAACAACAGGGACACCTGAAAACTAGCGCGCCCTCATTCACCTCAGGAGGGTGAGGATAATTCAGCTTTATCACCGTTGTTGACAACTGCGTGGTTGCAGCCTGTGACGGTACAGGGTTCTGCGTTAATAAGGGCAAGTCAGTCACTCCAGAGGCGCTTGTCCCTGTCTTCACCGACGGATTGCGAAGCTGATCCACTGGTTTAGCTGATGCTGGCTTGGGGGGCCTTTCGGACTCTTGTTGCAGACGGCTCTCTGGTTCGGGTTGCTCGGGAGCTTTTCCTTTATCCGCTACCTCCCCAGAAGGTTTTCGGGTGTGTGATGTCGCGTCTAGGGCCTCGGAATGTCTCTGTGCATAGAGAAACCGATTGCGCCGCTTCAAGTTGCAGTTGATTAACCGCAATTGAACGGTGCTCAACTTGTTTGGGTCGATCTGATCTGACGAAAACGTGTGTTCTGGAGAGAATGGCCCCGTGGAGAGCACGACTGCGATCAGATGGTCGCGCAAATCCTGGTGTTCTTCGAGCCTGAGCATTCGATCTGCCTTTTGGAGCCGCGAGCGGGTGCCTGATTGACGGATTATGATTGCGATTCGGGCGAGCTGATCCAAGATCGAATCTACATTCTTCATGGCTTCAGATAAAGGGGTGTCCGAGGCTATGTCAGAGGGTGCATCTGACTGGGAATCGGAGTTGGAATCGCCTGACCAGGGAGAGAAGGATCGTTGTGGAGGAGTCTGTTGCGGCGGGCTATGTGTCCGCCCTCGATGTTCCTTCTCCTCCTCTTGCTGCTGCTGCACGGTATTGCTCTGAGTGGTATCCGATTCCGCTGGGACAGGTGTGCACGTTAACAAAAATGCTTAAATGAAGCCCAAGAGGAGCCCTACCTAGGACCATGCATCCTTCGACCAGTGCATTCAGCAGTCGCAGTAGGTTCACTATGACATCCCGGGCGTCCGGCCTAAGAGCGAGCCTAGCATCCAACGACGCCCGGTTACGTGTCGAAGCCCCGATGCCCGAGGCCCAGAGGTTGAAGTCTGCTAGGCGATTCTCGGCCCATTCTGCCTTCGCCAGCACTTGGAACGTTTGGCATTCCACAAAGCTTTTGCGGCACGCGGCGGTGGCATCGAAGATGGTCGACTGCGCCTGCATGGCTGCTAGGAGCACAGGAGAGGAGGGGCTGGGGGTCAGGAGGGTCAAGGGCCTTCTTGGTGTTGGGTCGAACTCACCCTTGCGCGGCTGCGAAGAGCTGAGACGAGCTTGGTTGGGAGGCTGACCAAGTGTACTGCAGGGCCAGGTGGGGTTAGGCACCATTCTCGACCCAAATTCCACTCCACGCGCCCTCAGCCTTATCTCTCGGCGGTCGCCATTCATGCCCAGAAACAGCCTAATGGATATCTATGAGGCACTAGAGCTCGCGCCGAAAGCGATCGAGAAGGTTGCGCATATTGCCGCGGCACTGGGTAGTGAAAGAAAGGAGCGGACCGTCTGTGGCCGGCTAGGAGGGGAGCTACTCATCGTCGCATATCACTTGATGAGCGTGGAGCCAAAGGAGCACCGCCAGCTGCGAAACGTTCGGAAACTGTTGAAGGATATTGAATGGATATGTTCTGTGAGTATCTATTTCTTGTACTTTCCAAGGGTCGGGGTTCAGGGACAATCCAACTCTCTTGCAAACCAATACCCAAGCTCCCCGTTGAATAGGTGGACCAAGGACTCAATTGCCCAAGGTGATATCGATCGAGACTGACAGAACTAGTGGCCTACATACCCAAGCGATGATTACCCATGCTTGCAGGAGATTGCACAGGCAATCCCTGGCACCAGTTCGTACGATCAAGCGAAGAAGAAGATCTTGGATGGCCTACTCGCAATAACTGCAGGGAAAGGCGAGGAGGCCGAGAAGGCCATTTTGCACATCAAAAGGTTCGGTGCAGCTGAGAAACCAAAAACCGACGAGCTCAGTGCGATCCCCAAATCAACGCCTGCCGAGTATCCCAACGAGGCGACAATCCTAGCGTACGACGTCCTTCAGAAGTATATGTATTGCACCTGCACCATCGAAGCTGCTGAGATGCCGCCTGAAAAGCGGCATTTGACCAAGCTGCTTCTTCAACCCGTACCGCTACCGGACCGGGCAGGGAATGTGTACTTTGACATGCTATTCTCCTCTGCGCCTCTGAGCAACAAGCCAACATTCGGCCGCTGGCAGGACGTCCAGCTGCTCGTTCCACGGTGAGCTCATCGAGCCTTTGGCCATCACATTCGAACTGACTTTGATTTTCTTCAGGGCCCAGCAACCTCCAAAAAAGCCTAAAAAGAAAGTTAGGTTCGGAGATAGCAACGATGATCCTACAGATTTCCAGGTCCAGAGGATCGTAGAAGAAGTCAGCCATGGCGGATTCTGTGAGCTCATCTGCCAATATGGCAACGCGCGGCTCTGTCTCACGATCCTGGACCGCAAGCTCCAGCTCTTGCCCTGTAAACCTCCTGAGCAGGTGGTAGAAAACACTCCGAGCATCTCCCTGGCCACCGTCCTCCGGAACTACCATCTCACGGCGAAAATGAAAGCCTGGCTCGCATACATTCTTGCACAATCCGTCTGGCAGTTCTATGATTCGGACTGGATGAAAACGCGTTGGACGAGCGAAACCATCCAGTTTATGAGCGAATACAGTTCCTCCCTGTCTAAAGACAAAACAAATGTGTTTGCATCGAAACCCTACATCTCCGTGCGGTTCGGCGATGATGATCCAGACGCCTGCGAATCGAGCAGCACATTCAACGAGCTTCATCGGCATCCACGAGTGCGCGCACTCGGCATTATGCTTGTTGAAATCGGGATTGGATCGCCGCTTCCACGGGCTGAGGAAGACTACGACGATCAATCGGAAATAGGGAAAATAAATGCGGATTGGTTACGGGCCCGGGAGTACTCTGATCTTGAAAAACCCTGGCCGAACTTTGACTACCTGAAGTACCGGACAGCTGTCAAGAGTTGCCTCGATCAGGATATCTTTGCCACTTCTCCTTTTATGCCGAATGCTAGCAGCAAGGAACTTGCTGATGGGCTGAAGAAGCGTCGGAAGATCCTTTACGACTGCGTTGTGTTTCCATTAGAGCAGCTCTTACAAGGGACTGGGTGGAAGGACGAGCTGCAAAACATCGGTCCCTTGCGATCGCATACGAAGCCCCTGCCAGTAAAACCGGCGTCTAACACACCTAACCAAAGATCCTTTCAGCGCCTCGCAGGTCGTCCTACAGAAGCTTCGACACACCTTCCTTCCCGCTCCATACCACGAGCATTTCTACAAGATGAAGCCATTTCCAGCCCTCGGGGCACTGAAGGAATGCCTAACCCCATCGATATGGAAGAGTCTGCACTATTGGGCGACGGGGAAGGCATCGGCATTAATACTGACCGCCGGCGGTAAGACATCCTCTAGAAGATCAAAAGATTACATTCAATACGCATTCGCTAACCTGGTCTTAGCTACGAGAAAACTCGCAAATGGATGAAAGACTTCAAGAATCTCTGCATGGAACTTGACATTGGGCTCAGCGGAGAAAGACTTAGAGTCGCGATCCTGGATTCTGGCATTGACTACTGTCACAGTGATTTGTACAAGGATAGCCGAATAAAGGACATGGTTTCATGGGTTGACGAGGAACCCGGCGTGGACACATGTGGCCACGGCACGCACATCGCCGGCATCATCCTGTCTCTGACGGAAAATGTCGAGATTTATGTTGGCAAGATTACGAAGTCGAGAACCTTTACAGACAAGGAGCCGATTGCAAAGGTAATGTCCCGTTTCCCGCTGATGAAGAAATATATTGACAGGCAGAAGGCCATCAAGCACGCCCGAACAAATTGGAAGGTTGACATGATTTCTCTTTCCTTCGGTTTCGAAGAATCAATCAAGAGCATCGAGGATGAGATTAATCAATGCATATTCTCCGGCATTGCCGTGTTTGCTGCCGCCTCCAACGATGGCGTGGACGGGGATCGCACCTATCCGGCGAAATACGAGGGTGTCCTGTGCATTCACGCAGCAACCGGGGAAGGGAACAAGGCTACATTCAACCCAAATCCGCTAGGAAAAGAGGATAACTTTATGGTGGTGGGTGACTGCATCAAGTCGTCCTGGCCGGGACGGAATTCAAACGGGACCTGGGCGAAGAAGCAACAGTCTGGCACATCCTTCGCAACTCCGGTGGCCGTTTGCACTGCAGCCATCATGATCGATTATATCCGAAAGAATATGCCGGATCATACATCCTGGAGAATCAGCCCCAAGAGCCGTCAAGGTGTGAGGGCAATCTTCCGTCTAATGGCCAAGAATAGTGACGGCTACGACTGGGTTAGCCCACGGGGATATTTCAAGAAATTAGAGGCCACGATCCATGGAGAGATTAGAGGTGCACTACAAAGGTGACGGACTTGAATGAGCAAGCAGAAATATCACTTGTCGGATCAATCTAAATATCTCAAACCTCGATAAGGGCCCCAACTGATACATACATGCCTCAAAGAATGAGATCCTTAAGAACCAAATCGTCCACCGTAACGGACTCCTCCTCGTCTTCAGTATCCTCATCACCAAGAACGCGGCCAACATTGACCTTGGGGCCATCTCCCTTCAGGATCAACTCCTTCTTCTGGAGGAACGTGGTCGTGATTCTCTTCAGCTCCAGCGCAAAAATCCGGCTCTGTCCACTCCTCGCCTTAAAAACCGTCGCCATCTCCCTGCGTGTCTCGACTTTGACCTCCGGGTTCGCCCCCGGTGCGCCCGGAACACCGGCCGCGAGGGATATCTCGCCTAGAGGCAGCTCGACATGCCCATCCCACTCCCTCTTCTCTACCCCCTCATACGACACGTCGACGTCCTCGCACACCATGATGCCCGTCACGAGACACACCGGTCTTCGGACGCTAAACACCGACATCCAGCCGGGTACACGCGCCCGGACGTCCGGGTCCTCCTTGAGCCTTTCCCAGAACTTCTCACACTTCTGCAGCCGCTTCAGCCGCACGATCTTGCCCTGCAAGTGCACTCTGTCCTGCAAGTCGCCCTTGAGTGTCATCCCCGCGATGGACTTGATCGGCGACACATTGACGGCGTTTTTGGCCGAAGCGGAGCCCTCCGCCACGAAGTCAGTGAAGAAGCCTTCCACAGGCTCCTCGACCATGTATTTGAGCGGGGACTCGGGCTCATAGTCGTTGGTCGGGTCGAGGTAGTGCTTCACGACGGCGCCGAGGATCTTGTCTTCGAATTTGGCAGCGTCGAGCCATGCCGAGTACTTCAGGATCACGAACTCTGGGTCTCCTTTCATCGCGGGCAGGCAATATGGGGTAAAACGGAACGTCTGCCAAGCGGGGTTCAGTTCTTCAACCAGAATAATGGTCTAAAGGGAGAATCGAAGAGCGAGCGGTAAAAGTACCCTTGTAGGCAAATGTGTTCTTTATTATAGTTAGTTGAAGTCGGGATAACCGATAGACAAGATCGTACCCTTGTAGGCGTCGGCCGAGTGGGCGGGAAAGGCGACAGTGTCGGACGGGGGCTTGCTAGTTAAAAATCAGTAAAATCAGGCTGTGACAATCTCAAGTAGAAGAACAAGGCTCTTGTCAAAGCTCACCGGAAAGTCGGGCAGGCGCGGACCGGGGCGATGTGCATGCAGGAGGGTCGAGGGTGATAAGACATGCTGACGGGCTGGCGCTTAGATGCAGGAGGCCAGGTGGCCAAGCAGGTGGCGGGCCGAAGAAGCCTCGTGAAATCACACATATCAGTTCGCTTCAAGCAGTGTGGCAATGACCTGCCAACCAGCAGGCTCTATTTCAACTGTTGGGGGACGAAGCTGGGCGAGAAATGAGGCCCCTGAAAAGCCCGTTAGAAACCAGCCCCTCGCCGTCCCAGTGGCTGCAGGTTCATACGCGGACGGGCGGGGCTGTCTTGGCATGGGCTCTTGTTTCTCTCTGTATTTGCTACTTTGTGTTGAGAGGTGGGCGTGCCCAGCCGCTCACCTGCAGAAGGCTACATTGGGCCAGCATGAGCTGAAAAACTAGTGTTCAGCATAGTCCTTGGCAGCCTGGTCGTTGGCAGCCGAAGCTGCATGCATGCTTACAGGCACATTGGGCAGTCAGCCGACGAGTTGACCTTATGATCTGACCATAAGGGATGAATCAAATCGCTAATAGCACACTGTTCTTCTCTCACTTATTACATCGCCTTCGACCCTTGTAGTATTGACCACCTAGTCCATTTCATAGGGCTCAAGCCCCTGCTACCGCCTCGACTCACCCCTAGACATGTTGCACAGCTGAACATTTTTAGCGCTTGATCGACTCAATGGCAACCAATGGCCCCCGGCAAGAAGGGCTGACCTCTGGCAGAATCATGTTAACCCGTCGTGTCATCCGACTTGATCCTGATGCCGGCAAGAACATACATCACTCTTTTGGGCTCCGAGACGATTTCAGGTCGTTGACTGAGAGGAGCAAGGTAGAGCTCACATTGAATGAGCGGCTAAACAAACCTCCAGATATTCTGGAATTGACAGATTATGTCGTAGGGGACGCCCAGCGAGTGTTCCTCCTCCTCATTCGCTCCGACGCTATCAACTACATCCGAGACCTTCAAAGAGCCGGTTTCACAGACGATGATCTTCCAGTAATCAGGAGAAAGTCCAAGGATGGCTCAGCAGTATTTATCCACAAGCGGCTAGTCAACGATAACTCGGCAAATACAGAGGAGAAAATCTTGACGTGCTTTCTGGGCTGGGATGAATCCAAACTTGAAGTCTTCTTTGAGAACCAATGGGTTTTCCTAACACCAGTTTTCACACCGGAAAAGTTCGCCTATGTTTTTCATAGCCAGTGTCCTCTCCCTTACATGCCCCTGCAGCATTCAGACACATCCCCCAACCAGGAGAACTCCGACACGATCCGGGACTTAGAAACCACTGACGTCGAAAGGTTCTTCGAGAAGGAAAGGGACACTCTTAAGGAGATGAGGGATCGGGATCATCAACATCTAATCAAGGCCGTTGCTGCATACAAAAAGGGGCCCGAAAGATGCTTTGTGTTCCCGCGGGCACAGGGAGGCAGTCTTCGAGACTTCTGGCGAACCCACCCAGCCGCTCTGGACGAACAACTGGTCTCTTGGACTATCGACCAAATGATAGGCCTTTCCGATGGCCTCAAACAGCTACACAAGTTCAGGACTCGCCATGGCGATCTTAAGCCAGACAACATACTTTGCTTCACATATGTCAATGGTAGTCCTCACAAGTGGACTTTAGTGCTTGCTGACGTTAGTCTCGCAAAGTTTCACCCCGCCTACACCCGAGACCGAACTAAATATACAAGTACTCGACACGGGACCAAAATCTATGAGCCGCCGGAGATGTTTACCAATCAAGGATGGATCAAGGTCTCACGGAAGTATGACATATGGAGCCTAGGATGTGTCTTCTTAGAGTTCACCATTTGGTTGCTCTATGGCCGGGGCGGCCTTGCCTTGTTCCACAACACACTCTTCGAAAAGCACATGGCCGACGGATTCTGGAAGAATGACCCTACTCAAGGGCCTCGGCTACATCCAGTTGCTGAGGATTGGATTGACAAGATATTGAACAAAGATCTGAAAGGCGACTCAGCGCTCCGGGCCTTGGTCGAATTAGTCGTCGCAAAGCTTCTAGTTCCTAAGATAGAGCAACGTGCGACTACCAGGATCCTTTGCGATGAACTCTTCAATATCCAGAGTACAAAGGGTCTGTTCAATTCTGAGCTCAGGGAACTGGCGAAGCATAGAGGAGGGTCGGACTTCATCGCAGAGGATGATATGACACATTCTTCGATAGAGGTAAGCTAAATTCCCTCCCATATGCTTCGAGCACTCGCAATGGCTCTCAATACTCAGTACGTAAGTATATTCCATATTATATGCCCTTTTCCTTCTATAGCGGCTAATAAGAGCCTCCTCGAGGCATAAAGCATGCGGGTTAACTCTTTAACTCTATTGAGTGAAGTTGCTAAAAAAACCACATAGCCGGTAAGTTTAGAAAGAGGCTATCCTGTTTTATTAGGCGTTATATTTGACTCATCGTTTTAGCGCACGAGCACGCTTCATAACCAGTGGCGAAACATGACGGACAGCGAGTGTGCACGTACTATCATCTCGCGTCTCGATTGGTCTTCCTTACGACCAAGGGCTGATATGACAAGAATTTGCCATTCCTGCGCTGCCCTGGACTTTGAACTGCGTACCTTGGACTTACATCGCAGCATTGAAGAGTTGGGCAAAGGCTCGGACGAGTGCTCGCTCTGCCAATTCTTGTTCCTCTGTCTTGCAAAAGCCAGGCCCATGCCTGACGAACCAGTGACGCTGTTCCGAGACCGCGGTTCACCTACACTTCGGGTCTGCCCGAGTGCTACCCCCGTCATATCCATCTACCCTGACCCAGGTATGCGGTGTTTAGCTGCCACTAACCTGTTTTGGGGGATGTTAACCTCTTTCTAGCTTCTGAACACAGTGCTGCATCAGACGCCCAGCTCGGCCTGCCGATTCTCCCCAACTGCGGTAGCCCACAGCAATTCAAGCTTCTGAATGAATGGATATATATATGCGATACAGCCCACAACTGCACCTCCTATCGGGCGCTCGAGGGACGCATCGACAGTATGCCTACCAGGGTCATAGATGTTGGCACAGTTGAGAGCCCTTGCCTCCGACTTGTGGAGACTGGAGATAGTGTCAGGGGCAAGTATATCGCTTTGAGCCATTGCTGGGGAAAGTTGAACAAGGGGCAGAAGTTTGTTACGTCTGCTAGCAATCTCGACAGTCGCAAGGAGGGAATCTCGTTCGATGAGATGCCAAAGAGCTTTCAAGATGCGGTGCGAGTTACTCGTGCTCTTGGTGTTGCATATCTCTGGATCGACTCCCTCTGTATTATTCAAGAAGATGAAGCAGACTGGCAGGTGGAGTCTGCCAAGATGGAAGAGGTTTTCAGCTCGGCATATTGCACCATCGCTGCGAGTTACGCCAAGTCCTCCTTGGATGGATTCCTCGGGGACAGAACACCAAGGGCTTGCGTCACTATCCAACACTCCCAAAGGCCCATGTTCTATCTCGCCGAGGCAATCGACGATTTCCAGACACACGTCGAGCAGAGTGTGCTGAATAGTCGTGGTTGGGTGCTACAGGAAAGAGCACTTTCTCGACGCACCATACATTTCACATCGACTCAGGTCTATTGGGAATGCGGAGAGGGTGTTTACTGCGAGACCTTGACTCAGCTACAGAAGTAAGTGGATGAAGCGACAGGATCGTGGCTCCAAGTCGAGACCTAGTCCATAACTAATACCTTGCAGCCCACAATCACAATTTCTCGGCGACTCTAGTTTCCCGAATTCCGGGCTACAGTATTACAACAACGAGCGAATTCAACTTGTCCAACACTTGTATCAGAGCTACTGCACACTTCAACTCACAAATGCCACCGACAGATCCAAGGCGATTCTGGGTCTCCAAAAACGCCTCTCCCAGACCTTCAGGTCTCGGGCAGATTTCGGTATTTTCTGGGCCGCCATGGAAAGGACCATCCTTTGGCGGGCCAAGACCCCGAATGGGCTGTCTCGTATACCGTATAGAAACAAAAATAGGGTTCCTTCTTGGTCCTGGATGGCGTGTGCCGGTGAAATTCAGTACATGGATATTCCCTTCGGCCAAGCCAACTGGATGGGAAATCCTGCAAACCCCACCGGTACCATACCGGAAGGTGAGGAATGGGACGGGCAGCTGACCGCTAGAGCAAGTCGACTCTTAATTGATGAAGATGAACTCTTGGGCCGAGCTATCATTGACTGTAGTACGTTCAAGTTCGACTCGGCCGTTTGGCGATGTGTTGTGGTTGGCAAGAGCGAAGCGGAAAATCAGAGTGGCGACGTCGATCATTATATCTTGTTGATTCGGCCATTGGGAGGGTCAGTTCATGTTTACGAAAGGGTTGGAGTTGGTAAAATTCTGGGGAAACATGTCTCAAAGAAAACCACAAGGGTGCATCTTGGATAGTTTTGAAAGGTGGGATCCGAAAGAATGGCGATTGAACAGTTTGTCTCTTGGCCTTGAGTGTTTTCATACCATGCTAGGCGAATATATATGTTGTTGTTATCAATGGGGTCTCGGGAAAACGCCATCAGCCATGATAAACCAGAGACAGAGTGTGAATTGGTACCAGCCAGGATATATCGACAACGATCAGGCGCTTACATGGAAGGTTCATGCAACTCGCAGAACATGTTGAGATGCGGGGTGAGAAGCCTCGCGTGAGCTGGACTAAGCCCCTGAACCTGATGTAACGCAACGTTACTTTAGGAAACAAGCATCAACCTATCATTAATGCCAGGTCCCGCATCTTTACCTTGCCGGGGATAAGTGCCTTGGGCTATCTGTTGAAGGATCATCACAGGATGGGTAGCAGGACAGGAACTTTGCTTCAATTGTCAAAAGATCCTTCACCGAGCCACCAGCAGGCAAACTGTTATTCTTTCCTGTACTCTTACAAACACTAGCTATAATCTGAACCCGTATCACTGACTGCGACCAACTCAATATCGTCGTCCTTAACAAGAAACCCATCCATGTCATCACCATTATATATGCACCGACCTGGGTCAGCAATCGCCCGGCATAAGTGATGCTGCGTCCAGTGTGGCGTTCTTCCTGGACCTCAGCTCCTGCAGTGGAACATGATCGCCAGCGGTTAAACAACCAGTCAGCATAGCTCTCTTGGCACGATGGTTAAAAGCCAATGTATGAAAGGCCAACACTTGCTTCATGGAGGCTGACTTTACAGACCCCAACAAAATTGTTGCGCAAAGTCTTGGGCGTTCGTTTCCTGGCGTGATCCCTCATTGCAGGGTCATCCTTTCCTTTCAGTCCCTCTTCAACACGATGGAGTCTCTACCCAGCTCTCTCTCAATTGTCTACTACTTCCAGAGTCTAGGGCTACAACCACTAACCCGAGTACGATGAACTCCCCACACGACAGTCGATTCCGCCATGAGTTTGCCGGACAACCCCACGAGCCGGCCAACTTGACAGGACTGCTCAACAGGGATACAGACAAAGTCAGGAACCGGACAACCAACACTTCGACTCGACTCGAGCAGGGCACCTCTCCGATTACCAAAGATTACAAAACGCTTCACCGGCTAGCGTGTTGCAGTATCATGTACTCTAGCCGCGTTGTTCTCTCTTATCATTCACACGGTCCTCTCCATCTGGATTCCCACGCTCGACTGGTTCCGGAACGGCATCGGAGTTATATGGAGATCTTGACCGTCATCTACACAATCAAGAGTGGGACGGCTTCTCAAAGCACAGGAAAGCCCTACGAGTATCAGAGCCAAAAGGCGACCAGGGAAGTGCCTACTTTCTTCAGCTGCCATCGCAGTTCCTTACAGTGTCGCAACTGCAGTTGTCCCATGGCTCCTGTCTGACAGCATATTCCCCATCGTCATCTCCAGCTACGATTCCCTTGGCAGGGCAATCATGGATGTTCAGGTTACAGCATGCGGCTTCTCGCCCTGGCCAATGGTGCTAGCCATCGCTGTAGGGGTCGTTCTGATGGCGAGTGTATGCTCGATCTTCTTATTTCGTTTCGTCAGCACAATGCCCATGGTGGGAACTTGCAGTGCGGCCATCTCAGCGGCTTGTCACCATGACGATGGGCAGGAAGATGTTTCTCTGCAGCTAGTGAAATGGGGGTCGGTGTTTGTCCTAGAGACAGAAGGCTAGGATTGGGTTGGACATTGTTGCTTTACGAGTAGTCTCGTCAAACGGCCAAAGCTGGGGCGATTTTATGCGGGTAAGGATTCGTCATGAAGTATTGTAGCAGTATTTTAGGTTATTGTGTTCTTCGGTATTTAATTTTAATAGCGGCATATATCAATAGCAGTGTTCTGTTATAGTACTTAGTAGCTTCTGTTGGAAGAAAACAGTAGTGTGTATGGTAAGTACCTGCATGCGGTCTTCCAACTCAGTTATCTCATCAAGAACCGGGCGTCAACTATGAAAAAGAACACATTCTCAACAGTACCTACATTCAATGATTTTTCTCATTATTCTCCAATTATACCTGCCCTTCCTCTCAGCATACCCTATAACGATCGCGAATTGCCTCTGTGGAGGGGCTCTATACGAGGGCTCGACGGGCGCTTGAAGGGGGCGGAAATTATATCATTGAGAGTAATAAGCAGTATGCGTACGGGAAAGACGAAAGGTGGCTTTCAACAAACATCCAATATAATTTCGAGTGATATTTGCTGCTCGACATGTCCTGAGTATGGCTGAGGTGATGTGTTGACGAGAAATCAGGGCGTAATTGACAGTTTTGGTAGGTATCAAGTGGCGATCAAAATATTGATACGAGATTTGAGGTGCGTCGAGGTAACGATGAGGCTGAAAGTACAACTCGGCCGTCAAACTCCGCGATATAATGCAAGCACCGGTCGCAAATCCAGGATTCCGACTCGCTCGCAAGTTAAAAAATGACTGCTCCTTTCATTTGAGGTGAGCAGCGCTGTCGCCAAGTCCGTCACCGAGCATAAACTCGCAATCCCTTCACGCCATATCAATATCGAAGCAGTTGAAACCAAATCTTGGCGATAACCAAAAGCATCCCACACGCAAGGAAACTGCCGAAGCCTCTGACGGAGTCCCTCGGCCGCCTTTTTACACTGTAACGTCGGGAGGCCCCCCCCTGCGCTAGCTCGCCATCACGCGGCTGAGAAAAAAAAAACGACCGATCCGATTAGCCTGATTCATTGATAGCGCCACTCAGAAAACTTTGCTTCTGTTTACGATGTGTTTAAAAATAAACAGTGGGATTGCAACAGGAGATGGCAGCAGGAAATGCAGGTTGAGATGTGAATGGGAAAAAAACACAAGTTAAGATAAGGTTAATATGCTTGAATTAAGCGATAATTCATACACAAATGATTCCATCTCAATGAATCCTTTTGATGTGATTCTACTCTCAATGCCGCAGTCGCTATCGGGGATATCCTGGCCAACGCATCCGCGGGTCCCGTAAGCCTCCCCCTAAGCCCCCCCTGTCCAGAGAGGCGCCGCAATGTTCTAGAAAGGGCCTTTCTCAATAAACACCCTCGTTCCTCGATTCTGCTTGGGCCAGTCCTTAAAAAAAGTCAATCTCTTCCATGGCCGCCGCCCGGATTTGTCTCTCCGCCCAGTCACCCGACTCTGACCCGGTTCATTATCTATTCTGAGGCCCGAATCCGTCCACCGTCAGACCATCTCATGATCTCGCGACGTCTACGTAGTCAAGTAGAGATAGTATAAGTATTCAAGATGGCAATGCATCGATGTTCAATCCAATCTTCAATCGTCTTCTCATCGCTTGACATCCATACTTCTTATGCGACACATCCTTCTTGTGCGATAAAATAAATACCTTTATCGGTACAAAATGACCGGCCACATCTTTGATCCCAATAACGACTCGGACAAGACACTTGATCATCACCACTTTGTCCAAGACAATCGTCCCGAAATGGCTACCACTCAGACTTTCCGCATCGTCACCTCTGAACCTCGAAAGTTCGCCAACCCATCGCCGTTGGGTCTCTCGGCTTTTGCCGTCACCACTTTTGTTCTTTCGTGCGTCAACATGCACGTTCGCGGTGTAACCACGCCCAACATTGCCGTTCCTCTCGCTTTTGGCTATGGCGGTTTGGTCCAGCTCCTCGCTGGCATGTGGTATGCATTTCATACTATCGCTCATATTATAGCATTTTACTCATTCATTTAGGGAAATGGCTGTCGGCAACACCTTTGGCGCCACAGCTCTCTCCTCCTACGGTGGCTTCTGGATCGCCTACGGCATCCTCCTCACGCCAACATGGAACACTCTCGGCGAAGATGGCCCCTACAACGGCGACACAGGTTCAGTAATGGGCTTCTTCCTCACCGGCTGGTGGATCTTCACCACGATGCTTCTCATCTGCACCCTAAAATCGAGCGCCGTCTTCTTCGTCCTGTTCTTCACCGTCGACGTGACCTTTCTCCTCCTCGCATGCGAAAGCTACGCCAACGACCTGGGCAACGAGTCGGCCAGGGATGCGCTCCAGCAAGCAGCCGGTTTCTTCGGTCTTCTGGCATCGTTCCTTGCATGGTACAACGCACTGGCCGGCATTCAGGACAGCAGGTTTGTGGACACCCCTTGTAAAAAAACGCCGTTGGAACATCCTTGCTAACCTTGTTCTAGCAACTCCTTCTTCCGTGTCCCCATGTTTCACTTTCCATGGTCTGATGCTGGTATTGCCATGCGAAAGGAGAAGGCGCAACACGACTTGGCTTGATTGATTGTGTAAAAATCACGACCTGGCTCGATCGCCACTTGGCTGGCTTTGATCGCGCGACGTATTCTGTTCTTGTTTTTTATAATAGATTATGAGCTTGGGAAAGACAAAAGTAGGTTAGAACGGGACTGCTTTGACTACCTAGACTAGACAGTAGGCCATATTTAATGTTACCATTCTACGATTACCGTTTCAATGACATCTGATACACAGATAAAATTATCTGATACATTGTTTTGACTCAGTAGCAGCGGTGTGTTTATGCCCGACCCGACCGAATTCAGGCTCAATACAAGACCCATCATCTCCCCGTCGGTGTTATTACCCGTGGCATCATCGGCGCAATACACACCGACGCTAAAGGCGAGGACCGAACCACGCCACGCAAGGGGTGGCTTGGCAAGAAGACATGCGCCATCGAAAAGGACTGCGCTCGATCGGGTCTGCAGGACCGATAGCCACCCCTGTAAGTTCGTTAGCATCTACCGACAGACAACGCCATGCAGTCGGCCCTTCGCTCGATCCCAAATCTGCCGATGTGACCACTAAGTGGTTCGGATTGGAGCCACAAGACTTGCCAAGGCGATTTTTGGACGGGAAAGATATCGGCCGAGGCATTATCTAGAGGTGTGAGAAGTAGGGGTGTATGATGGTGTGCAGCCTCAAACTTGACAGCTTGGCAAGGCAAGCGAGGACGGAGATACGGTCCGAATTTCCAGAAATGTAAGTAATTTTTGAAGTGTAGCTCATGGTATCCGGAATTGATATCTTCTGCAAAATCTTCCCCGCCATGGCTACTCCTTATCTAATTGCACCATCATTCTCTTGGAAATTTGGCTGACTAGCTACAGGAGGAGGCTAACAAATAATGCAGCAGTGCCATAAATATGACCCTTACCAAGCCCAAAAGAATAAACCGCGAATCTTGATGAAAGGATTTGCTCCAGTATAGTAGACAGTAGACAACTCCAGCTACAGATTACTAGACGACTTTAACAGTTTATTCGGTAGTTTCTGTATTAGTTTCACTATATATTCATACAACCCAGCCACAAAACATGCCCGTTCTCTCACTCCGGGGAGGCTCTAAGCTCCCCTACCTACTATTCCCGCCGGAGTTGGCAAGATGTCCATAGCCAATTTCCGGAGCAGCCCAGAGATGCTCTAATCCTGGCCAAACCGCGGCACCCTTCTTGTTCTTCCGTGTCGTGTCGAGTTTCTCTTCCGCGTGAGTAGCCTCTGTAAACTCCAGGCTCACCCCGTCGGTAACATAACCATGGCAGGCGACATGAGTGCCGCGGTTCGTCTGGCTTTGGTCCTTGTAGCAGAAAGTTACGCGCAAACCTCGAGGATCTCGCTGACGAACGCCGTCGATAGTAGTCGTGTCGTGCGCGTTAGATCTGGTTTGTTAGGTATCCGTGGTCAGGTGACTTTGCCCAGCCGCCCAGTGGAGTCTATTCACACGCCAGCCCCAGGTTGAAGCGCTTCAATCTCAGGAGGATAGGTAACTTATATACCCCAGACCACTTCACTTCATCTCGCCATGCGCGGCATCATCTTTCACCATTTGAAGCGGCAAATGTTTCAAGGTCGATCGCCTTTCCAATTCCCTCCATGTGTTGTTTTTCCACATTCAAGCATGTCCACCACACCGTCCCCGCGCGTTCTCTATGAGCACATCAACGACGTTGAAAGGCTCGAATACTATCGACCTGGAGGTTACCACCCAATTGAAATCGGCGACCATCTTTATGAGCGATATCGTGTGGTGCATAAGCTTGGCTATGGCACCTTTTCCACCACCTGGCTTGCCCACGACAAGGCCTTGTCCAAATATGTCGCCGTCAAAGTAGGCACAGCAGACTCAGATCAGAGAGAAGTCGATATTCTATCCCGCCTTTCCAGCTCTACTCTCCAAGATGGGGACCCCGGCAAGGATTTTATTCTCCCAGTGCTTGACCGCTTCAGCGTTCATGGTCCAAACGGGACCCATCCTTGCTTCGTTGCCTCTCCTGCGCGATGCAGTCTCGCCGACACCAAGGAAGCTTCAAACTCTCGCCTATTTCAGCTCACAGTGGCTCGATCTCTTGCCGCTCAACTCGCAATGGCGGTAGCATACACTCATAAGCGAGGATTGGTCCACGGGGGTGAGTCTTTGTTCCGTCTCCGCACTGTATTGTATGAGCTTTGACATCTTGTTTCCTTAGACCTTCATTTAGGCAACATACTTCTTCAACTACCGTCCACCCTAGATAAGCTTTCAGAGAAACAGCTATACGATCAATTTGACCCGCCAGATCCTGAGCCAGTCCGCCGGGCCGACCGAGAGCCGCTCGCATCGGGTGTCCCCCATCACGTCTACTCCCCAGTCTGGCTCGGTGCTGCAAGCGAAAAGATTGCACTCTCTGAATCCAAGATTCTTCTCGCAGATTTTGGGACAGCTTTCTACCCCGCCAAGGAATCAAGGCTACAATCTTGCACGCCCCTCGAGATACGGCCACCAGAAGCCCGTTTTGAGCCTACAACGCCGCTCTCCTTCGCGTCAGATATTTGGAGCCTTGCGTGCACCATCTGGGCCATCGTTGGCCAGAGGCCGTTTCTTGATAGCTTCCTACTAAGCCAGGACGACGCCACACGTGACCAGGTTGATGCTCTCGGTCGTTTGCCGCCCGAATGGTGGGAGAAGTGGGAAGCACGGTCCCAGAGTTTTTCCCAAGACGGGAGCCCCAAGGAGGGCAGATCTCCTTGGTCATGGGATCAGCGTTTTGAAGACAGCATCCAGCAGCCCAGGCGGGAGAAGGGCATGGGGACGCTCGATGAGAAGGAGGGGCATGCTCTTTGCGAAATGATACGGTGGATGCTCGCCTTCCGCCCTGGCGATAGGCCAAGTGCTGATCAAGTCCTTAAGACGACGTGGATGAGAGAGTGGGCAATTCCCGAGTTGGACAAGATATCCAAGTTTCGTATATCTAGGGCCTGCAATTCTCATCACCCAGTCAAGGCATAGCCAAGCGGTAGAATTACGAAATAGAAATATAGAAGAGATGAAACGTCAAGCGTTACTTAATAGCACCGAGATCAGAAAATAAGAATGAGCTCATGGTGGATTCAACGGCCTTGGCCCTCCGGTTGCACGCCAAGCACCTCTAGTGAGTCACCATAGGACCCTAGGAGGCCGATCCAGCTCCGACAACTTGACAATGTCACAATAGACAGACATCCAGTCATCAAGTTTGTTACTCATCTCGCCAAGTTTTGAATGGGCATGTCTATCCTCGTAGGTCGAGTTCATATACAGGAATGTCGTCGGCAGTGGCAACAGCAGAAGGGGGCACATGAAGGATCGTGCGTGCGTGGAACGTGGAGTCGTTAGCGAGAACCACAAAAAGAGATCTCGGCAGTGAGTTGACAGTTGAGAATCTTCCAAAGGGTGGTCTGTGATTTCAATGGGGAAAAAGAGTCAGACCGGCTACCGGAAGGGGAAAGAGGCCGGCTCGTGAGTTGCACAGTGACAGTTGGGAGAACATGACGAACGCGAGGGTATAGCCTTCTCCCAAGAATAGAAGAGGGTCCCAGATACTAGTAAACATCATAGAGATAAATTTACTATGGCATAGTATTGGGCTGCGCCTCTTGTCGGGTGGAGAAGCGGCCTGAGACGCTGAAACCAGGTTGAAAACCCTCAGCCGCATGATTTCTTGATTTGGGACATTGCTTTCTCCAGAGTATACATAACATGAATGAGGACCCTGGGAGGCCTAGATTTCGAAGCCGTTAATACGTCTTAGCTAAGGCCTTGGCATTTGGCCGCTCTCATCGATTTTATACTAGTTCATCAACCCACCGTGTTCTCATCGAGACAAACTACCAACCAGAGAAGGTAACAAAGTAACGCAACTTCGACGAGAGACTCCTGTATTAGATTCTGCACAAAATATAGCATAGAATCGTCACCTCCAGGTTGATAAATTTCTACTCTGCCGTGACACCTAGGAGAGTGTTCCCGGGCTTCGTGGACCCTCTTTAGTGACCAAATAGCCGAGGATAGATATTCCATAAGTTCTTACACACGTTATAGAGAAAGAGGTGCTTGCAATGATCATCACCATATATTAAAGGGAGATGATAAAGTTTGTGTGTTGACGGACATGCGTAGGATGTGGACCAAGCCATCTGTCCTCCCCAAAGCTATGAGTCACTCTGACCTTGCCTTCCTTAACCCCTCACTCCCCCTGGCCTATACTTAGCATTAAGATCGTTGAAATATTCCCGTAATTTAAACCCGAATGAAGTGGAGGCCATGCAAGTTTATTTTCCCGCCTGTTCTTCCGGTCTAACCCTGGGTGGTGGCCCCGATGACGGCCGATGTTGCAGAGCTGCAGATGACATTTTAACTAGACCAAAGAATCCACCAACCCTCATGATACGACCCAAGGAGTTTGAAACCCCGGAATGTCAGTTTCCTCATTAGTGCCTGGGCGGTTGTGGTTGTGCTCACCGATTCGTCGGCGCTGGGTAGCGTGGCTTTCGGAGCAGCGACGATACACAGTTGCCAAGATGACATAGTAGCTACATATTCCTTGTAGTTCAACATGTAATCTAACTACTTCAATTAGTTCAACCTATTAGCAGACTATTAAAAGAAGCTTTTTTGCGGGATGCGCCGAGCAAGTGAATGGCCACGTTCACATGTCAGCTACCCGGTAGGTAGTGCCCGATTCCCAGCTCAATTCTCGGTTTTTTTTTTACCAAAGTGACCACAAGAGTCACACGAGCATGTCTTGTTGAATTTCCTAAAGACATAGAACTGTCTATTTAGAACCTTCTTTACTGGAATGAGAAAGTTGCGAGGTCCATGCCCGTGCCAAAACAAAAGAGAGATGACTAGGAGCTGGGTAGCCGACAATTTCCAGACAACACTAGAAAAGCTAACTCCAATGATTGGTAGAATTCAGACGACACAATCCAGTCGAGCAAGATGGGATTTCAAGGGAATTCGATATCAGGTATGAGCCCGCTTCGTGTTGTTGCCACCAAGATAACGGGCGACAACTGCAACGTGCACACTCGAAAGAAAAAGCCCCAAGTGGCAAGGACCTGCAGAATGCTACATGCAGATCTATTCCGATCACCCGTCTAGAAAACCGTGTCATTGGACAAGATATGCATGCGGAAGAAGGCGGGAAGAATCCGAGGAAGCACACTGGCACACAACATGGAGGGTTACAAACACCACCAACCAATCCCATCAAAAACGGTCTTGGAACCGTCGATCCCACGTTCTAGAGCCATTGATAGCGATTCCATATCATCTGCAGACTCGACTAGCACATGATCCCACTCCTTCGTACTCAATCTCGATCTAGCTAGACGTGTGGCAAGAAGCGGCCGCAGGCCTGAAACTCCTGTGCCCTAACTCAATCTCTCTGAATTAGGTAAAGATATTGTTTATTCAACGGGTCTGACCGTGCAATCGGGTTAAGAAAACTTGAAGGGTGGTGTGGTCGGTCCCAGGCCCACATTGTAAACGAGGGGGGAGAGAGGGACATGGACATGGGGTGAAAGCCATCCATCGTTGCAGAAACCCTGAAAGGTAGGCCAACCGAATGCTACCATGTGATTTTCCTTGTCTCCCCCTCGCAACAAAGCGAGAGCGAGAGGTTGGTTATGCTTGGAAATTGATGGGCTCGCTTGTGTGAGAGGGGGAGAGAAGAAGACACGGAGTTATGAAGTGTTTAAGCCGAGATGTCTTGGATCGTGATAACATTTTGGTATAGCGCAATTCCTCGTCTAGCCCATGAATCCTTCCTGCGGTAAGAATTACATCTAGACCTTCCTCTTTTGTGAAGCAATCATGAGCCTCTTGGTCTATCGGGGACTAAAGAAAGGCCAAACAGTAGTTCAAGGATGACCTGAACATTTCTAATCAAACCATGCCGGACTCCGAACGACCTGCCCGTTTACAGCAGCAAGCCAAGAAAAACGAACGGCCCCCCAAAATCCCCAAGCCAAGAGACACCAAGCGACGCCGTAGAACGCCCTATCAGGAACTAGCGGCGAATCGGCGCGGCGTGCGGCTCTGCGGATGTGCCGCTCTGCCGTGCCGCCTTACGAACAAGACGAAAAAGCAGGTGCTTTTTGATCTAGAATTACTCAAGATTTACTAGGTTTCAATGACGATATAGCGGGTGAATCTTGCGAGATTGAGTAAAAAAGCCAATGGTAAATCTGGGGAAGAGAGTTTCCATTACCTACATACATGCCACGCGAGAAGTCTCTCCACAGCGCGAGACGAACACAAAAAAAGGACGAGGACCTCAATACGCGCGCTAAACAAAGGGTCCTTGAAAAACCCGGATTTTTTGTTAGTGCCCGGGGTGGGTTGCCCCTCTGCAAGGTTACAGTGTCTGGGCTTGGCTTTCAAAAGTCCGTGGGGCCACCACAAAGGAAAGCCGCCTGTCAAAAGTTCCCCTCCCCTGGACGTGGAAGGTCTGGGCGTCACGCGCGTAATTGGTCCTGATAAACGCGCTGTTGAAATAGGAAGCTGAAACCCGTTTTACAAAAGAACATGGATAAACGCGGAGAACGATGAAGCTTTTAGACGGTTGCCGTCGGGGAACGGAGGCACGCGACAAGCGGCAATCTGACTTGAACCCTTATGAGTATTTCCCCAGGTCCAAAAGAGGAAGTTAAAAAGAATAAGGGTTCAATTTTACGAGATGAAAATGGAGAAAGTTACAGAGTTTGAGATGTTGTTGGTCCATGTGGGATCTGGTGATTTTGTGGTTTATTCGGTGGAGACTGGGGGAGAAATGGGTCAATGAGTGGATGTAACCATCTACAGATAACACCAAAGCTAACATTTCACAAGGCAATGATGCACCATAAAGACATCCATTCTCTTGCCTCTATTCCTTTTTCGCCAAGAATCACGCTCAAACCTCCATCAGCGCAGAAAATAACCCTTACCGTCTCCCTCCCGGTTACATGAGAACACCAAGGCGGCAAAAGTTCTCCCCCACAAGGCCTATATGACGTGCTGGGGGATATCACGCTATCTGGGTGCATGAGCCGTGTCTGGAGCGGGCATGACTTGCGATAATGGACTGAGTTGGCGCGCGTTGAAGCTGGAGAGAAGAAGTGGTTTGAGAAGAAGGACGCCAAATTCTAGACTATTGCCAACTCCAAACAAAAGTGCAGCAGAGAAATAGAAACACACGATTTGAAGCCACTACGGTCAACTTTTAGAATGATCGGCCAAGCCATTGACACCTAAGAAAAAGCCACATCACACGTCGTCGCGGATCTGTAACCATCAGGAGACTGTTCTTCCATGATCGCCTCCAGCTGAACACACGCAAACACAAAGCCAGTCCAAAAAACTTGACATTGCAACCACTGCAAACCTCCAAACTGCAAAGCCACATCCCGGAGGACGATCGCCACATTAGCGCCGGCTCTCCCGATCCACTCTCGGGTGGCTGAAACCAATCAGAGCATCGACATTACCTTTCGGAGCCGAGGGTGGCTTGATCCGGAGAGCGCCACGATAAACTATTTCCGGAAGCAGACCTCGGCATCTTTCCCGCCACACCATCAGTTTTCCAGAGTTTTTTGCACTCCCTGAGACTTGAAGATGAAAGAAGAAGGAGAATAAGGTAGGTTTTGTAAATCTCTCAGAGGCTCAAAAACCTTGACAAACAAGCTTAATCCCCCCCCCATGTTAAAACCACCTCCGCGGGTCGGACACAGTGACTCAAGATGAGAGTCAAGATACGGCCTTCCACCCTCCGAGCCTCAAAACTTCTGTGTCCCCCTGGTCTTCCCGTGGCTGCAGCGATCGACATCCACACCCCTCCCCTCGGACGACTTTCCACCTGCCAAGTCGGGAAAACAAACCCTTGCACCCATCCAAAAAGGCCCGATCCTCTTGTGTCCCCACGACACGGCGCTGTCCCCCGCAAAGGGGAAGGACCCCCGGTGTGTGGGTGTTAGAGTCCTTATCCTCAAACGCCTGGGACTTTTGTCGCATGCGCGTTGGTTGGTGGTCGATAAGGTCATTTCCCTCTTGTGGCCCTCTTGTTCGTCGACTCCCGACGTCTTGGTACTGGCAGAGAAGGCAACATCGTCTAGAGTGTAATGTCTAGGATGGTTGCGTGCGCTACCACCGACCCATGGATGCTTCACTCAAAGTGGCAACGGCCAAGCCGTGCTGTCGGATATTGATCTGTAGGGGGGATGGGTGAAGCCATTGACTTCTCATATAAGACTCCCCTCCTCGTCCCTCTTGGTCTGTCTCTCCTCAGGGCATTCCTCGACAACTCCATTCCTCCTCATTGTCAAGTTAACATCAAACGGCCTCTTGTCAATCAACAAGGCCTAGCTTGCCCAAGATGACAACCACCATCAACCTCGACAACGACGCCATCGCCCAGTCCGGGCTCGTCGACCCCGAGACCCGCGGCATCCCCCAGATCCCAGCAAAGGGCTCAATGGACGTCCGCCGCGAGGTTCAATCCGTCGACTCGTCGTCCGACGACGAGCTGCCCACCGATGAGGAGCTCCAGACGCTGCGACGTGTCTCGGGAAAGATCAAGTGGAGCATGTACACCATCGCCTTCGTCGAGCTGTGCGAGCGTTTCTCCTACTATGGCTCTTCCGTGTTGTACACCAACTTTGTCACTCAGAAGTTGCCTGAGGGTTCCAACACGGGTGCTCCTCTTGATCCTGATGGTCAGGCTGGTGCCCTTGGTATGGGAACTCAGGCTGGTCAGGGTATTTCTCTGTTCAACCAGTTCTTTGCCTATCTGATGCCTCTTGTTGGGTAAGTCATCTCATACACCTTCGCAACTCAAGCAATTGCTAACAATATCCAGTGCCTGGATTGCTGATGCCCGCATCGGTCGTTTCTGGACTCTCCACCTCGCCATCGGTATCTCCACCATCGCCCACGTCATCCTCGTCGCCGCTTCTTCCCCCGGAGTCATTGTCAAGGCCGATTCTTCTTTCGCCGCCTTCATCATCGGTCTTCTCACCCTCTGCGTCGGTACTGGATTCTTCAAGGCCAACGTCTCTCCCCTTCTCGCTGAGCAGAATGAGGACACCAAGATGCGCATCGAGGTCCGCGATGGCGAGCGTGTCATTGTCGACCCCGCCGTGACAAACACCCGAATCTTCCTCTACTTTTACTTTGCCATCAACTTTGGTTCCGTCGCTGGACAGATCAGCATGGTCTACGTTGAGAAGTATCACTCCTTCTGGCTGGCCTTCTTCATCCCCACCATCCTGTTCCTGACCGCTCCCATCGTCCTGGCCATCAACAAGAAGCACTACAAGCTGTCTCCCCCCACTGGCTCCGTCCTGTCCAAGTTCATGCGCATGTTTGTCTATGTTCAGAAGCAGTGCAAGCCCTTCAAGCTCAACTGGGACCTCGCCAAGCCCTCCAACGTTCCCGCCGCTGAACGCCCCGCCTGGATGACCTACGATGACGCTTGGGTTGATGAAGTCCGCCGAGGTCTCATGGCCTGCAAGGTCTTCCTCTTCCTCCCCGTCTTCTTCCTCGCCTACAACCAGATGACAGGTAACCTGACCACCCAGGCCTCCACCATGGAGCTTCACGGAGTCCCCAACGATGTCATCCAGAACCTGAACCCCATCTCCATCGTCATCATGATTCCTCTCATCGACCACCTTCTGTACCCCGGTCTCCGCAAGATCGGCCTCGCCTTCACTCCCATCAAGCGTATGACAACTGGTTTCATTATCTCCGCCCTTTCCATGGTTGCCTCTGCCGTGATGCAGCACTACATCTACAAGATGAGCCCCTGTGGCAAGTACGCCAACGAGGGCTGCGAGGAGCCTGCCCCCATCAACGTCTGGGCTCAGTGTCTCCCCTACATCCTGATCGGTATCTCCGAGATCTTCACCAACGTCACATCTTACGAGTACGCCTACTCCAAGGCCCCCGAGAACATGAAGTCCCTCGTCATGAGTGTGAACCTGTTCATGAGCTGCATCTCAGCTGCCATCGGCCAGGCCTTCACTCCTCTGTCCAAGGATCCCCTTCTTGTCTGGAACTACACCATCGTCGCCTGCATCGCTTTCGTCGGAGGTGTCGCCTTCTGGTTCTGCTTCAACCACCTCGACTCTGAGGAGGACAAGTGGAACATGCTCAAGGCTTCCGAGTACAAGGGTACTAACCAGCCCAACGCTCTTGAGAACAAGCTTGCTCACGAGCACGAGGAGGAGGAGGCCAACGCCCCCAGGGATATTGAGAAGGCTTAAATGTTTAATCATGTGGATATTATCATGCATCGCTAGCGTTAGTATTATACCAATTTGTGCTTGCGCATTTCGCTACAATAAGTTTCTCGTCTAGCTTGTCAAGATGTGCCTTGAGTGATGACCACATACCCGCGACGTAGCAAAGACCCTTCAGCACTATTGATGACTTGAATCAATTGACTGATACTATGGTACTCCCGAATGTCTCATGTCATTGAGCTTGCCATCGAGACAGCCCTACCAGCGAGTCCCATTACATGTTGCGACACGTAGACATCTCGTCTGGTGGGTAGCTGGGCGCCAAATTCGACCTGGATAATCGGATATGTCTAGGCCCTTGACTCCTGGGTGTTACTTAAACTGTTATTCCCCAGTTTGCGCAGTCGGGTTTTGTGTGGGGCAACGTCGAAGTGGTGATGGTTGGCCGCTCTTAGCTAGTCGGGTAAGTCGCTGATCGCCCTCATCCAAAGGTACTGAACGAGTGTAAAGCACTTTGCGGAGGGTTTGAAGCTCTGTAAGTATTTGTACTCCGAGGCGTGGAGCATGTCTCTATACCACAGCTGGGCTTCTGCAGCATTCATATCCGAGTCCATGTAGCCGTTTGGCACGTCGCATCCTCACCATCAACTCGACCATATCCACGCCACACCCATCACGTATCGAGCGAGGGTCCCAGGAACATGCCTCTGCTTCCAAGCCTGAAAGGCGAAACACTCGCCTGGTAAGAGCCTTGTGTTTAAGATCTACTGGTGTGAAACTGCAGAAAGAGAACACTGAATAGAGAACGACGGTGCTCAGATGGCATTCCGTGGCCAGATGAAGAGACTCCTTTGTCATTCATTACGGCTATTCAGTATCCCAGTGCTCCAATTCTTCGTCGTCCTGGGCCTCGTTGTGCTCTTTGGGCCTGGCGACCGCCTTTTTATGTTTAATTATGTTCAACTAATTGAGAATCGGAATTTCTCTGTCGACTATTACCATAAGATACGACATTATCAGTATAGACATGATGGACAATTTCGACGCCTACTCGTCGTCCCCTCACTTTGAGTCCACCTCACTCTACGGAAACCAGTCGAAACCATGGTCCAACATTACGGTAGATGGGATTTACAGTCTTGAAAGGCGAACCGTAACTAATCCGCCACTGCCGCCGATCGTTGAGGAGCGCGCTGGCTATGAGGTTCTCCTTGAGCTCGGACAATGGGACAATAGCACGTCGCTTTGGTTGCATAATACACCGAAGTCACAGCGGATAATATCAAGGCCAAAGATGTTGCTTCTTGATGGAGGTTGTTGAAGAGTATTGGACTTAAATGTATCGCCAAGTCATCTCTTCTGGCAGATGGGGCGCCACGGAACCTCTGAGGGTAATGTGGTAGAGATAGGTTTTCTGCAGTGTCCCAAAAGATTGCCATCGGTTATCCGGGGGTTTGTTTTAGTCCACGATACTTAAAGAGAGACGCGTTAGAGATCGAACACGGAAAGCAGAGGCAGAGGTGCATCTCGTCGGAGACAGCACGACGTGGCCTAGAGCAAAGGCATTGCCAGTTAGAGGGCATAGGTTCGTCACATCGTCTAGTACAGGCTATTTTATTTGATGTATTACTTCTCCGAGATGGCCGACTGGGGTGTAGGTGAACCTTTGGCGTCACGATGCTCCATTGTGATCCAATCTGCAAGTGCTGTGTCGATAGTAGTCTGGCGCTCGCACGCAAGGCTTCTTTAAAATTGTCTGAGAACTTGGCAACAATCTTTAGTCAGTACATATGCTTAAAATCTATTTTTTTCCTATCACGACGGAGTAAGTTCTACTCCCTGCGACTGGCGTCGCTCTTGAATGCGATTGAGAGATGGCTGCGACATCACAGATCTGGTGGCGAAGAGATCCATGCAATTATGATATGCGAATGCTGCGGCGGACATATCTCACATACTCAATATACCTTGGACTCTCTCACTCAGGCCTTGCCGGAGGTGTACTGTCCTGTCGCTTGCAATGCAACGATCCTCCCAGTCCCAAAGCGCGTGAGAAGAGAACAAAGAAGGCCCATCAATGTTGAACAAAGAATAGTGAATAGCCTCAAAGAAACGACTCAAATTAATATAAAGGACCTCTGAGGTCCAATTTCCCATTACCCACAGGCAATAGAACCCCAACTGCACAGGTACTTGGACACCCTGGTGGCCTCGACAAACCCTCAAGCCTTAATCCCCCCTTATCTTCCTATAGTCCCTGACAAACCACCACCCCAATAATCGTAGTAGTGACGAATACCACTCTTGAGAATTGGACTCCATGCCGTCGTGTGTTGATAAGTATGTTCTTTGTCACTGCGGCTGATCCCCTTCGAGGAGAGGTGCCACTACCATTATCGACAAAGGTAGAGTAGCGGCATCAATTGCGCTCTCTGTCTCTCAGAGAAGGTTATTGGAATCATCGCCAACATATGATTCCCTACTTACCACGTCTCACAGGACACCCGAAAGGTAATTGTGTGATTGGATCGCGAAGGCATCTCCGCAAGTCCCGAGGTCCGGCTTGAAGCCGCCCACAGCCGAGGTGAAGTCGACGGTGTAACTACAGGGGGACTTGGATCACTTGACTAGCCAAGACACAAGGCCTTTCTCCTACTTCTCGTTGATTTAAGTGTCGCTTTGGATATGTTGACGACATTGAATTGATCTGCCTCAGGACTTCAACAATGTCCAGCATCAATCCTGTCTTTTCGCGGACCTATCCTAATCCGCTTTCCAGGTTCTACTAAGCCCATCCTGAATAAATTATGCCTGAAACTGGACTCGCCTCTACGCTTTGTAATTGGAGCGTCGGTATTTGCCAAGTCAGGTTTCGCTTTATGTCATCTCAGGTCAACATCACGGCGCCATGAGCTCACACACTCAGACCGAGTTCGTTATCCAAATTGGCAACCTTAGTCCTCCAGAGTTATTTTTTTCTAGCCCTGTTCGGTTCTTAATATTTAAAGAACGCGCATAGGGATGGCAGCGACCCTTTAGGTAACAAGGGCGACATGGCTCACGACCCGGACAGGATCAAGAGCAGACATAGCTCGATTGGGCAAAAAGGTTATTATAGACCACATCAGCGAATAATGACAAGAGAACTTGGCCAAAGTATTGTCTCGCCATTGCAATTGCGAGTTGCTCCAGAACATCGGCAGGGTAGAGGCGCGTGGCATACCAGCCTGCCTTCGGTACCCATGGCTTCTAAGGGCCGAAGACGGACTGTATGTCGTTCGGACTTAGTGTTCTACGTTCCACGTTCCACAGATATCTAACAGTTCGTCCTTATACATGAACACGAAAAACTGGCGAGAGCAGCAACCGCTCTCAATATTTGCGAGTCGAGTGCTCATTGCGCCAACTCTACTTCTCATTGTCCACTAGAGATCAACTTCAGTTCACATTCAGCTCTTTTCAACAACCCGATTGAGGTACTGTTCAACTATACTACGTAGTAGTACACGATGGCTGACTTCACTTGACAATTGCAATATATATTTCCCTGCCCTTCTTCTCTATCGTTTCCTTTCCTCAATCCACAACGATCAACGCAAATAACACTTTGCCAGTCAACACTCAATCTACCCTCAAAACACTGCTTTGCTCTTTACATCCTTCCGCCACCTTTCACTATAACCGGCAAAATGAGCTATAACAATAACAGTGACGGCAACGGCTGCCCTAACCCCAGGCGTGTCAGGGTCACTGTCGATAACTACGCCGGTCCCTCCGTTGAGACACAGATGGAGTCTCTATACATCCCGGACAACAACAGGACTGCCCGCCCCTTCCTCTATCTCCACATGGACTTGCAAAGCATGCTACGGGCTCTGGAACCTTGGCAGCTCGCTCTACTAGGCCGATTTGCAACCATATCCCTTCGCTGGAACGATAGAGCTTTGCAGAGTGCGCAGTCGATAGACACGTCACGGTTTATGCCAGAGAATCTAAAGACGATTGTAAAGGACATATGGTTCAAAGAAATAAAGGAAATCGACGATGCGTACGATTTTGGCTTTCCGATAGATGTTTGGTATTGGATGTTCCGACAGGATCCAACTCAACCACGACAAGTCAGTGGGACCTCAGAGTCAGCTCCGTCAGCACAAGCAACAACGCTATCTCTAGAGCACCCAGAAGTTGCAGATGAGCGGCCCCAAGCAGACTATCCTTCAAAGCGGCGTTGCCTAAATAGTCCAAGGGATATACTTCAACAGGAACAAGGCGCTGGTTCGTCGACATCGGCAGCGTACCGGCCATCAGGACCATCCCAGACGGGCGACCTTGAGCCTCGACAGCCGACCCTTTGGAAGAGCCAACCATGGAGAACATGCGAAGTCGAATGGGACCACAATAAAGGGGGACCAGGGCAGCAGGAAGCCGCTCCATCCCCTACCCGTCAGCAGCAGCAGCAACGGCCGCTGCAGACATGGTACAACGGGCTATCGCATAACAGCCAACAGGACAGCCGGTCATCCCATGGTGGTCAGTTCCGCAACGGTCACCCCCAGTAGTAGATTGTATGAATAGAGTCGAGCGATGATGGTTGTAAGAGCATCGAGAGAGATGGACAGTTGATCGTAATACACACACTCATTAGACATACCCTTGAACCTTGACCATGACAATTGTTACTGTGAATTGAAATGGGAAAACAACGCTTTTCTATATGTACGTCTTATCCAAGACAAGGTCTATAATCTATTGCTAATCTCCTCCAGCAACTGAATCTCCTCTTGCATGAGAAAGATGTGACTCGGCAGCACCAGCACACCACCTGGCTTGATGATGATCTCTTGTCCATCATGTCTCTCGTGCCTCTCCGTGTCGCTGCCATCCTCGGTCCTCTGTTCCTCTGCGACACCTCCCTTACTCTCAATGTCGCTCGGTGGCCTTTGCCTTTCGCCCTCTGTCCGCACTCCTCTCAGGTCCTCAGGCGTCCACCAGTATGAAGGGTATGTGCGCTGGATGTTGTTGATGAGGAGCGCGACAGCAAACATGATGGTGCAATTGAACAAGACGACAGGAATGAAGAACCATCCCAGCGCGAGTAATCGATCGTCAACGACAGCGAGAAGACCAGTCGCACCAGCAGGAGGGTGAATCGTTTTTGTCAAAGCCATGACAGCCGTAACTGTCGCGCAAGAGATGGCGCCGCCCACCCAACGAATCGACTCAAAGTCATCGCTCAACAAAAACAACTTGCCAATACCGATACCAAGGATAGCAGCGATGAGCTGACCAAAGAAGAAGTTTCGCGGCTGCGCAAGAGGCGACTCAATAGCATAAAACTCGAGAACAGCACCCGCACCCTGCAAAAAGTCAGCATCGCATCATCCATCAATCAGTGACGAGTACATACAAAAGATCCAACGATGATCGGAGCACCCCTCTCCTTAAACGACGGTATGCGCTCCGACACAACCTCGATAATAGAGAGTGCGCAAAAGATACCGACAAATGCCCATAGGACGGGGACGACGGTGCCGATATCACGAGGCTTCTTGTGACGGTAGCCAAGAAAGTAAGCGACGGGGTATGGCAGGTGACGCCACGGCGGTGGAGGAACGAAGCGATTCAGAAGCCGATCAATGTCGAACTTCCACGTCGTGGGGTCCCAGCGCGACATGGGGGACAGAGAGTGGTCTGATGAAGTGAGGTGATTCCAAGATGCGAGATCTTGTAGAGATCGTAGATGAGATTTGTGCCTGTCGGTGACGACACAATCAGGTGGTGAAGATGCCACTGTTCGTCCGTCGCAGACAGGTGTCAAAACAGAACAAAGAGAGAGAGGGAAACTAGACGGTGACGTCAATCTTGGCCAAATTGTTCAATCGGCTTTAATAAAGGCGTAATTTGCAAGTGACTAACAAAAAAAAAACACTCTGCAAACGTCAAGAAGTCAAAAGAACAGGACCAAAGCCCATCAAAACAGGGCGCGTTCGCCCATCTAATAAACCCCCTCATCTCTTCTTCTCCCCGCGGAGATCGTCAAATTGTCATTCCCGAGCCCCAGAAGACGAGATCCCGAGGACAACAGAAGAGGAAGACAGGGCCTTGAGTCTTGCTCATCTGCTATTGGCATCACAAGGAGGCGATTTCGTAACAAAAACTCGGCCGGGTGCAGCTCGGGATGCAGCCAAGACGGGTAATTGTGGGGATTTCCCCAGGTTGGTCAAATTGCGAGCGGAAAAGACGGAAGGAGCGGCAGGTGCATGCTGACGTAACTGGAGAATGCTATATTATGACTAATAATAAGGCTTATAAGTTTTAGTCTATAAGAGTTATAAGTATTTTATTCTCCTTTTTAAGAATCTCTTTATATATTTTATAATATTAAAATAATATTATTACTTTTTATATTAATTTTTTATTTATTTATTTTATTTTATACTTCTTAACCCGCCTTACACCCGAGCTCAATACAGCACATAATGGTGCATTAACAGACATCAAGGTTCTCTGCATGAACCACTCACTACAAACACTACAAACACAAACCCTCGCGGAACCTACCCGTCCAACACCACAAACCACAATCACACGCAGCACATTGGGTAACACAAACGACAATACAGCGCCGTGGCTTGACACCCTTCTAGAAACGGGTGATTGGCGCTAGCCAGGGGCTCTGGAACATTGTGTGGCGTCGCTGAACAATGTCTGGAGAGACACATTGACTTTGATGAGGCTCTTGAACAAGGCTATTTGGAGCACTTCTGCGGGCGCTAGATGTGATACCCCGGACTTGGCAAAGTTAATGACATGCGTTCGTGTACAGATTGAGCATTAAACCCTCCCAGACAGTGACTCTGGTCTGTTGGCACGCATTATAACAGAGATCAATACACGGCTGGGATAAGCAGCCAAAGCCAACCCCAACTACGGATTCGCAGAATTTCCCCAAGTACCGCATGGCCCATTACTCATAGCCCACATCCACGATTTACCCCACCCAGTATTATAACTCCCAAACGTCGCCGGTGTCCCAGCCTGACACGTAGCCGGAATATTAGACATCCAGAGCGTACAAGAAGCACCGAACCAAGTGTAGCTACTACCCATGCAGTCAGGCCGCTTCGCGCACTCAATGCAACAGGCCTCCATGTCGTATCCTTCTCCCATATCATCGGCCCAAGCTCCCCAGATATTGTACGACCGGATTCCCATCTGACGGTTGGCTTGGAATATGAAGTTGTTGCTCTGACAGGCTGCGTAAGACGTTCCACCGGGTAGGGGTAACGTCACCTCCTCCATGGCTTTGCGAGATGTTAGTGAGTGTCGGTTTTTTTTTTTTGAAGGGCTGTAGACTTACAGCTCTCAATAATTGTTGTTGTGATCACATGGTTTGTGTACTTTGTCTCAGTGGTAGGCACTCTCTTGGTGACGATTTCGGTAACACGGTCAGGATATTCCATCGACATAATGGTCGAAGTAGAAGTAGACCATTGTGTCCTTGTAACAGCAAACAGTGTGAGCCTAAGCCCATCAACCGTCACCCTAACCACATTAGTCGAGGTCGAGCGGACCTTGGACGTGCAATCCACGCGCTGGGGATACTGCGGAGGGTTCATGGGTTGCGGGGAGTCAGGTGCGCCAACAACAATCCTGTTTTCCTGCTGCTGAACTTTGGGTACTCTTGCCTTGAGCTTGGGGACAAATTTGGGGTCTGATTGGATGGGGACGAAGCCGGGAGACGTTGGTATAATGACGGGTGTCCATATGGTGTTGTAGGTTGTCGACGTCGAATAGGCCGTTTCGATGACTTCTAGAGGACTCGTGACCCACGCTGTATCTAAATTAATGGCTTTCAGTCTCTGTTTTGGTCGTGCAAGGTATTCACCAACCATAGACTGTCTCAGTCACAACATCGGTGTCAGGATCAGCAGTCGAAGTGGTTGTAACCTTCTTCACTGTAGTCAAGGTTTTGGTGACGCGAGCAATAGGAATAATGATAATGTTGACCTTGCGGATGACCCTCTTTGTGACGGTAATTTTCTCAGCCTCCCTTAACGTCGTCCTTGGGACGTTGGCAACACTAACGGGACCAAGTTGGGTGGCGCAGACAACATCTTGAGGCGCTCCCAAGGCAAATGCCTCGGTGCCCAGAGTGAACAGGTAGGCGAGAGACCTCCAAGAAATCATGGTAGACCTACCCTATGATGTCAATGGAAATGCTCTGAAACGGACGACAAGACGCAAAGGGCGACATGGCATTCATATACATACTTGAAGCCCAGGTTTCCAATTTCCTCCATTAGACCGCTCAACTGACCGATTTCCCCGTATTTGACCACTCATCGTTTGACTGGCTTCCTTCGTAGTCGAGACCCGATTTCCAGTGTCCGCTCTTTCAAGGCTATCGAGAAACCTGTCATCGTAGTGGGCTTGACACGCGACAGAAAAGGAAACCCAGGCGGGGCAGTTTCCTCGAATTAGTTCATAACAAGAAGCTGTGGCTTAAGGCTTTTCTCGAAGAAGGATTGTGTCCGCTTAGGGCTGAGAGTCTATCAAAAGCGTGGCGTCGTTAAGCAAATCTTCTGTAGACTATCGAGTTCTAGGCCTTCGGATTGTGAAAGTGGACACTCATTGAAGTCCAACCATCGCGACACCATAAGCAAGAGCCAATGTAATCAAATGATTTCAGGTCTAAATTTATCAATTGACCTTTGAACGTGTTTTCATCGCATCCTCTGGTGGTGGGAAATCATTCTACGCGGAGACATGATCCGAGCATATAAATAACTTTAATAAGAAGATTTTATGCTTGATAAACAATAGAAGCCCCAAGCTAGCCCTACAAACTAACGACAAACAAAACATTACTAACAAACTTAGCCATGCAAACCTTCGGATATTACCTGTTGGTCGTTGTTCACTTTGGCCCCGTATAAAGGGTGCGACTGATAAGTAATGAAACACAGACTATTTGCAACCATGGCTTAACGAGGCAAAGACTATCTATCTGCCTAACACCCGCTATTGCCAAGGGACTTCTGTCCAACATATACATTCAGCCCGCCACTCAGCAAGAGAGACAAGACGTTGTGCCTTTCTATGCATATAATCAGGTTATGATTTCTTAGGGGTAGAAGATTAGATCTCGTTCTCGTTCCTCGCAGCAAGCAAGAAATAAGCTACTATCTAAATTAGTAAAACACTTCCTTAGAGACCTTTGGTCTTTTTTTTAATAGCAGCTATATGACGGTCGGTATAATTCCTAAGGGATAAACTAGTTATGCTAGGTTTATATTAATAAGGAGTGTAAGGCATAGTCTAAGTAAAGAGGTATAAGTTATATCTAATAATATATATAATAATATTAAGATAATTAATAAGTATTAAATATAACTAAGTTATATTAATAACTAAGGTAATTATTATATAAGAAAATATAATAAATATAT
>NHTE02000012.1:347947-457882 GCA_002168265.2 Fusarium euwallaceae
GTAAAAAGGTATAAATTATATCTAATAATATATATAATAATATTAAGATAATTAATAAATATTAAGTATAATTAAGTTATATTAATAACTAAGATAATTATTATATAAGAGAATATAATAAGTATATTTTATATATCTTTTATTATTTATTAAATTAAAAAGAATTAGTTTAAATTAAATTAATTATATTTAATTTATAGCTTTAAGGGGAATTAAATTAATAGTATTTAACTTATATCCCTTTAAGCCCTAAGATAAGCTAGTTTTAAGTAGGGCTATGTTTTACTAGACTTTATTGCCTTATTTTTTTATTATAATTATAATAAGCTAGTACTAATTAAGCTTTAATAGAGGCACTAAGAGTTCTTAATATTATAGTATTTTAAGGTGCTATAAGTTAAAGGGCGGGAAAATATTAATATAATAATAATATTTTTATTATAAAAAATATTTATATATAATAGCCTTAATATACTTATATAATTTAAAAAATATAAAAATTAATATATATATTTAAAAAGTAATTTATTAAATAAATAAATAAATATTTTATAAGAAAATAAATTATAAAAAAATATTTTATATAAATATTTTACCTTTTTAAAATTATTAGTCTTTTTAAGTAAGATTAGTAGGTACCCCGGGGGCTTATAACTCTCCGAGCTATCCCCCTGGATTCCGCTGTGCCCGCATCGTGCTCACGCGAACCATTCCCCTTCGGCCACTGGTAAAACTTAAGCCCGGGGTTCCTTCGGAATTGTGGCACCGACCGGCTGTCGTGCCGAATCTATGACAAACGCATTCTCTATTAAACAGCCATTCCGTCCTCTTTTCTTTTCCACCTCTGGACGGCGATTGGCATCCGGCACAATGGAGACGAGACGATGACAGGGGACGGGTCTTTACGCCTCGGAGACGTTTATTTCACGATGCAAAGTCCATGCATCTTGGGTGCTTTTCTGACATTGTCTTCAATTGACGCCATCCGACGCTGCTAAAAGATGATTCCCGCCGATCGAAACCTTTCGAATGCCTCGGTCCACCCTCGGACCGGCTCTCTCTCCTCTGAGAATCCTACCTGCCGGAGTCGCTCCGCGCTCAGTTGCCGATCAAACGTCAACCACCAACCCACGCTGTCGAGCTGCTTGCTCCCCGCGCCGACGCCTGCCGAGATCGCATTAGGTTTTCCGTTTTCTGAGAAGAGGTGCTTGTGCGTCTCTATATACTCGCTGGGAGGCTGAAGGGTGATGTTTGCAGAGGGCGCGACACCCACGAGGCCGAAGAAGGATGCGATTGAGGGCCAGAGCTCGGCAAACGTGGTTGGCTTTGTGCGGTCGAGCATGTTGATGATTCTGGATCCGCAGGACTCTGGGTTGAGGGCTGCGTGGACGGCGATGCGACCGAGGATATGCGAGGATACAGGTGTGAAACGCGCGTGATAGGCTTCATTGTTCCCTGGAAATGGGACCTGAACCTTCTTGGCATCACCGGCGCCGCGCACGCCATGGTTGAACGCGTACAAGGAGAGATACTGCGCCCAGTGCAATGCCAGCGAAAAGTTGGATCCAATGGGACTGAAACCCACGACAGCGTCAGGACAGACCTCTGTCCACGTCCAGCCACGGTCCTTGGACGCCTCGGTCAGAATCTCACGGAACCAAGGGTAAGCGACAGTCTTTGCGTAGTCGGCGGGTAAATCGTCAGCCATGGACTCCTCGAGAGGAGGCGTAAAGATGCCATCCGGGATGTAGATTCCGTAGCCCTGCTCGAGTTAGCAGGAGGCGATGTGAGTGCGTCGAGGACTGACTCTTGTGCCGCCAGAGTAGACGAATGACTTGAGGTGAGGAGCCAGGACATTCAGCGCAGAAGCGAGGTTTCGCATCATGTCGCAGTTGAGCTGGCATTCCTTCTCAAAGTCGTCATTGTACGGCGCGAAGACTTTGGATCATTAGCTGTGTTCGTGGCCATCTCGTCCATGACGCACCAAAGTAAAAGACATGTGTCGTCTTCTCAATGCCAGCGACCTTCTCTCTCAGCTGGTCCAAAACATCATCGCTCTGAAGATTCACACCCGAAACAAGTTGAAGATCAGGTCTAGTGTCTGATTCTTCCGGCCAGAATGTCCGAGATGCATCAACAGGTCGGTTGCTCACGCCCGTGACGCTGGCGAAAGTCGTTGACGTAGGGTAGCCCGACAACAGCTGGTCGACAACAGCCCAGCCAACAAGGCCTGTCGCGCCAAAGACGAGAGCATGATTTTGAGAATCTGACATGATGAGGATAATTGAGTTTATTGGGTCATGGTCCGAAAACAAATCGTAGCGGTTGGTGGTTGTTTTAGAGGTTCAACTTGCGATGGTTCATGATGGCTCATCAAAGCGGATTTCCTAAAACGGCCTCGCCGAAGCTCGCGCGTGGATCACTTCCAAAGATGATCTCGATCTCGCAGAGCTGCATGTCTTGCATGAACAGATCCAGCAGCGGGGCTAAGACATGCAATCCCTTCTGCGGACTTGATGACTTTAATCTGCTGCGACGGCTAATTGGGCATGCACGTTCGTTTCATCCTTCGGGTGCCGCTCATAAACATCAGCCATTGAACTTGGGACCGACGCCCGACATTTGAACACGGGATTTGCTTGAAGAGGTGATCCCTTGATCATGGATCTGCTCTCGATTTGTCTGAATAACCGTGGAATGTCTGGTGAAGCAAGTCTTCCCCTCACATGAAAGAGCAGTCCCATAGGTGTTCGATATGGCCTTAAAGAGGGTATGTCGGAACACGATCCTCCTAAGATTAGATGCTTCACTATGTTGTATTAAAACAGTCCTGGATGGGTGAAAGAATTGTCATCGTGATACTACCTGCAGTACATTGTCTCCAGGTTTCAACATCCGGCTCAAGATAGAACATTACAGCAAATGGGTTATCCTTGGAGGAGTTGATGCGCCCCTTGGCGGCCACGGAGTTCCGCAATCTATCCCGTAATACCGCAACGGCCCAGTAGTTACTCAAGATATCTCTATCGGAGGCCCGACACCGCGTCGCTGGATCAAGAGCGCCGGCCTTACATGATTACCGTATCAGGTTGGGTTGCTCAACATAATCGCGTGAACTCGACTCGCTTCCGAGACGTGCACATGCGTGCCGGTTTCCTTGATGAGAAATCCAGTGGCGATATCACCTCAGTTCAACGGCAGTCAATCTCCTTCCGTGGTTATCGTGTCGTTGAACAGTGCAACGCTGTGGTAGTTCATCTTACCTATACCTTATCTCTGTGATTGGAGTCCACGCCGTGACGATACACGACTGTGCACCGCTGACAGCCGGCCACGAAAACCCCCGACATTGCCTCATTTGTCGATGGTGATGTGCGTCGCTAGAAACGGCGGAGGTGCATCTGCGGCCCTCGAGATGTTGTGATGGGACGCGTAAGATGCTTATCTTGTTGACATCTGTCAATGTTGCACGAGAGAGGATGGCCTCATTGTGCTCAGGGTCCTTAAAGACTTCGGGATGGCCTCGGCCGTGGTGTGTAGTACAGGTTGTAGAGTAAGTGGTGTCAATTGTCTCGCTGGTGGCCTCAACCCAGATGGGACGCCCTTCACTGCACGCAGCTCAATTGGGATGAGAAAGCTAAACATATTCTATGGCCTCAGAGGTAATCCGTTATTGGTTTATATGTTCTTTGCGCCCACGAGCGACATTCAACGGTCTGAAGCCGAGCTGGTATCCAACGTCAAGTTCCAGCCCAACGTTCCGGGTCAAAGTGCCTGGTGTCTAGATCCGCCTGTTACATGAATCTGACACAATTATTCCAGACCCTAATGCAGATGGTAGATCTAGATGAAACCGTCGTGTAATGGCCAAATTCTCACGAACGTGTGAAGTGTGGTGACAGGAGAAAAGAGTAAAGAGCTAGAGAGCGAATCACCCGGCAAAGAAAGTGAGAATAGTCTCAAAGCGTACTTATCTGATTGACCAATCAAAAGTTACCAGCATGACTGTCGTACAAAGTTTGAGCATGTCGTTCGAGTGAGATAGTGCCACGACTTGACCTGACCCTTCTCTTTGAGGCGACTCACATAAAGTCCGAAGCGATGTGACAGAGGCTTAGAGACACAAACACTAGACGACCCCTGGTGATCTCCAATCACGATGTTGCATAACTTTAACAGGTTGGGCCCGGAGAGATGGTAAGCTTGGAGAATGTCACGGTGAAACAGTACCATTCAACCACCTATCCACCGGGGACTTGGGATACTGGAGCCATGGATGACGATGCTAAATTAGCACCAGATTGGGTTGGTCGGGGAGTTTATTCGCACGGGGAGTTGTGGCTGTCAAGCGGTGTTCCCCAACTCCCCGCCAGCGTAGCCTCATCCCAGTCCCGTTCTTGGGGTAGCAAGCGGGAGACGCGGCACATAAAGTCCGTGGGCAGATGCGGTGTATCGTATGCATCGTCTGAGCGAGGATGCTTGTAGTGGATGGAACAAGGATGGGCAATGTGATGAACAAAGCCTCCAGGTAGTCTGGACCAACAAGAGAATTGGCGAATACGGAGTGTCTTTCAACACCATCAGAAATCAAGCACTGTCTTTCCCCCGCATTCGCGTCCGAGTCAAAACCACCCGACCGAAGCGCCGCAAAAGATGGAGGCACCGGCGAACGAGATCTGGATGCGGGCGGTGAAACAGATGCCAACGGCGCGTGAGCGTGTTTAGCGGGACCCTCTTCTTCCCCCCTCCCCTCCAAGAATGACGACTTGCCCTTTGATGGGAGACGGGGTTGGGGTCACATGCTCACATGAACGGGGAGTAAGATTGAAATATTGGATGGGATGGATGGATCGCATGGTCTTCTCTTGCAGGATGGCGTTTGAACCCTTGGATGACTCTTTTTTTCTTTTTTTTGCCTCTCTTTGACGATGAATCTCTTGGAGTCTTCCAGTCTCTTTCAGCTCGCCAAAACAAAGCCAGAAAACAAGGTTGGTGTGTCACCGCTCTGCCGCCCTTTGCGCCGTGCCAACCATGACCTGTCACCTCTTCAGGTGCCGAGAAAGGCTCATCTCCACAGAAGCATCGCCTCGCTGTGATCCCGTGCCCGTGGACATGCCTCTGAGCAGGGCACAACGTGCCTCCAATTCTTGGCTGCCATGACTCCCATCCAACGCCCGTCTAGACTTTGCATGTCTCGCCCGCTGGGCGCTCGTCATCCGCGCACGAGCAAAGCACCACATGGGCCCTTGAAACCCCTCTCCACTCCACCTGCACCTTGTCCGCTCAGACAGCTTGCTGAACCTTGCGCCCCACGCCCCCGGTAGAGCAAGGGTGAAGTGCGGAGCTGAGACCGACACACACGGCTTCGCCGCCCGCTGTATCACAAGCTCCGGCGCAACGGGGGGAAGAGGGGCTTTGTTGAGCTTATCACAGAGTAATGCACGTCAAAAGCAAGAAAAACAAGACTTGGGAGACAAACGGCTCCACGTGAAATGGAGCGTGAGACGAAGAATCCAGACCCAGACCATGGATGGGACCACTCTTTCAATGGAGTCTAGGGGTCCCCTAGCAGATGACCCTCGCTAGCTAGCTGCCTGCCTTGTCCGCCAACCTTGATCGTCTCGGATTCTTCAACAAAAAGGTTAAAACCAAACGGGTGCCCGACTCATTCTCACCGACTCGCTTCGACTCGTCTCCATATCCTTATCTCTTTTTTTCTCTTTCTTGTCTTTGGATTATTAGTCCTTCTTTTACCCCGCGTCCCTCTCCTCCCTCCTCGTCTCGCCACAATCCGCTCACGCGTCGCATTCGCATCCGACCTCGCCGTACCATTCGAATACCCTCCGAGATACAATAAGATCCGTGAGCTTCGTGCTCTGCCGACTCGCAATCGCGGTCGCGTACCATAGCACTCGCCCGTCATGTCGGCTACAACGACGTCGGCCGCCGCGGCTGCTACGAGCGCGCATCCTCAGGGCGGCATCATCGATGGCCTCAATCCTATCCACTACAACCCCAAGGATCCAATCTCGCTCTTCATCATTCAGGCCATCATCATCATTGTGTTTTGTCGCCTGCTCCACTACCCCCTCTCCAAGTTCGGCCAGCCTCGCGTCATCGCAGAGGTCATTGGCGGCATCGTCTTGGGTCCGTCCGTCATGATGCGCATTCCCGGCTTCAAGGAGAACATCTTTCCTACCGAGTCAATGCCCGTCTTGACCAATGTCGCTACTGTCGGATTGTTGCTCTTCCTCTTCCTCGTCGGTCTCGAAGTCGATACCCGAATGTTTAAGACAAACTGGCGCGTCGCTCTTAGTGTGGGCCTCGCCAGTATGATTATCCCATTCGGTCTTGGTGTCGCTGTGGCCTGGGGCCTGTTCAAGGAGTATGGCGACGAGGGTCATAAGGAGGATATGGAGTTTGGCACTTTCGCCCTCTTTATCGGTACTGCCCTGGCTATCACTGCCTTTCCTGTCCTCTGTCGAATCCTGTCTGAGCTCCAGCTTCTTGGAACTTCAGTCGGTGTGACTGTATTGGCTGCCGGTATTGGCAATGACGTTACTGGCTGGGTTCTGCTCGCCCTGAGCGTTGCCCTTGTCAACAACGCCAATGGTCTCACAGCGCTCTACGTCTTTTTGACAGCCGTTGCATGGGTACTCTTCCTCGTGTTTGCAATCCGGCCTGCATTCCTTTGGGTCTTGCGTCGAACCGACAGCATCCAGAACGGCCCATCCCAAGGAATCACGGCCTTGACTCTGCTTTTGGTCTTGGCGTCCTCTTGGTTCACTGGTAAGTCTAGGCTCTTGATTGGTTGACGGTGTACTTTTGCTAACCGGCAATCAGCTGCTATTGGTGTTCACGCCATTTTTGGTGCTTTCCTCATTGGTGTCATATGTCCCCACGATGGTGGTTTTGCCATTAAACTCACCGAAAAGATTGAGGATCTGGTGGGATCGCTTCTGCTCCCTCTCTACTTTGCCCTTTCTGGCCTCAACACCAACTTGGGTCTGCTTAACGATGGCAAGACTTGGGGATACGTCGTTGCTGTTATTCTTTGTGCCTTTTTCGGCAAGATCTTTGGTGGTTCTGTCGCTGCGCGTTGGTGTCATTGTCTTTGGCGGGAGAGTTTCACCATTGGTGTGCTCATGAGTTGCAAGGGTCTGGTCGAACTGATTGTCCTGGTAAGTGAGGCCCTTCAAGTCGGCAGCGTCATACTGACTTCACTAGAACATCGGACTCCAAGCAGGTATCCTCTCACCCCGAACATTCACCATGTTCGTGGTTATGGCACTGGTTAGGGATGCGCCCTTACGTACGGAAAGCTGCTAATCATTGCTAGGTAACTACTGTCACGACTACGCCTTTGACCAGATGGCTCTATCCTGTTTGGTACCGACAGAAGGTTGACAAGTGGCGCCGCGGCGAGATTGATTGGGATGGAACTCCCCTCTCTACCGAAGCCCAGGCTTCCGAGCACAAGATGGAGGAGGCTTTGGACAAGTCGCAGACCAACCGAGTTATCCTGCATCTTCGTCTTGATGCCCTGTCTGGTCTGTTCAACCTGGTTTCCCTGCTCGGAGGTTCTAGAAAGGCATCCAACATCGCCAATACCGAAGCCTCTGATGGCGAAGGCTCAGCTGCTGTGGCTGCGGACGACAAGCCTCGACACCCACCTCGTCGCCCTCTCGAGGTCCGCGGAATTCGTCTCATGGAGCTTACCGATCGTACCTCGTCCGTCATGCAGTCTACCGAGGTTGCCGAATTCACTTCTCGCGATGCCGTCTTCTCGGCTTTCCAGACCTTTTCTCGCCTCAACGGTGTCGCCGTCGCTGGCCAGGTTTCGATCATTCCCACGTCGGCTTACGCTGAGACTCTCGCTAAGTGCGCTGAGGAGGCCAAGTCCGACTTTATGCTCATTCCCTGGAGTACATACGGTGGTCTTGCCGAGGAGAACTATGGTGCTGCGCTTTCCGATAACGACAACCCCAACGATCGCTTCTTCAACAGGACCTATGTCGACTACGTCCAGAGCGCTCTTGAACGATCAACTTGCACCACTGGTGTCTACATCAGCCGAAGCCTTGACGACAACGCCTTGTCCAAGAGGCCTACCCTTACCCGCCGAGCTCTCACCGGACTTTCGGTTCATAGCGACCATGGCTCGCCTGCAGTCCAGAACCCTGTCGACCAGAACCAGCACATTTTCGTACCCTTCATCGGTGGCGAGGATGACCGTGCTGCGCTGCTCTTTGTTCTTCAGCTTGCTCATAACCCTCATGTGTCCATCACTGTTGTTCACCTTGGCTTTAACGAGGATGAGGTCGATACACACAGTCCTCCTGACAGCCACCCCTCGAGCAGCAACGACATTGGCAAGGCTGTCGTCGGAATCCCTTCTGCGAGCGACATGGATCTTTTGAGCACCGCCAAGAACGCTTCTGGCACCCTCGAGGGCCGTGTCACCTTCATTGAGGTCTCTGTCGACACTGTCCGGCAGATTCCCGACCGTGCCGTCGCTCAGGCCCAAGAGGTCGTTGGCAAGTCCAAACTTAGCGTGGGAGACCTGGTTGTCGTCGGCCGATCCCACCCCTTCTTCGACAACCTTCTCGTCGACGACCTTGGCGTCGAGCGTGAGTTCCAGCGCACCGTGGGTGTCCTCGGCGACCGCTTTGCCCGCGCTGGCATCGACGCTGGCCTGTTGGTCATTCACGACAAGCAGCACAAGGCTTAATCTACTTCACGCTGCATTTTATGCTACATTGGATATTGATATGAAGGCGTTTGGATACAACTCCTAGGCTTGTGGACTTGGGCACTTGCATAGAGTACACGGGTTTTGCATACAGGGAGAATGACGCGGATTGGATTGGATTGGATTGAGTTTAGCATAACTATACCAGATCTGGACTACCCCCAAGGTCATGAGCTATGAATGGATTTATTGTCTATCGATTTATTGATGCTATGATGATGTGATGAATGATGGTACTGTTGATGCTATGAGAAGGACAGTCTTGATCCTTCTCTTGTTGGCTGGGGTGATAGCATATCTACTTCAAGAACGAAAAGCAATCGTCAAGTACGCAAACAGAGCAACTCGTGGTGGAAGCCGCGCACCAAGGATGCATGCGATCTTCGGCACCAGCTCCGAATGTAATTGAGTTTGGATGGGGGAAGAACATCCGCGCGAACATGGAGAGGTTCTCGATGGGAAGAGGGTTGAAGCGCCGCAACGCCCAAGCACGCACACCTTGTTGTAAATGAGAAATCTATATAAAAGAAGGCTATGGCGGCTTCATTGATGGCGACGGCTAGGCATCCTTTGGCCTTGTTCGTCTGGGCACCAGTGGTCCCTTTCGGTTGAGGCCGAGTTAAGCTACACGTTTCACTCACGAGGGCAAAAACAGAGGCTCTAAGATCGGGGTTTGAAGCACGAAAGGGCCATGACGTCGGACGGTGGGACCACCGATGAAGGTTGATGACTGTACACCAAGTTTTTGACCTCTGAAATGGTCGAGGCTAGAAACCGTGATGAGGAGAGATGGTCCTCTGGTCGTTTTGTCACTGGCTTCTTCATCGCCATGGATGTGATTTCACTAGCTCTTCTTTAACTTGGCCCAAATGACGTCTTGAAGAGAGAGCTCTGATCCTCGAAGGACCATGCGGGCCAAAGCTGATGGCTTTTGTTCTTGTGAATGAGGTCGTCGTAGTGGCCGGAATTCCCATGTGCCGTAGGAGAAGCGACGACGCTTGATTATATATATGCCATCGGCCACAACTCCAGCCTGACGAAGCATATCCACGTGTATATAAGAGTTACGAAATGTTGTATATAGTGAACCATATAGTAACGAGAAAAGAGATGCCGAGATAGAGCTTCTGGCGATGTCGGAGCGTGGCCCTCGATGAAGTGAAGGACTACAAAGAGCATCCACAATCGCTGAAGCTAGAAGGATGTTGTCAAGGAAGAATCATTCCCTGGAGAGGTCTGTCCCGGCCTTCTTCATAGCCATGGTCGTTATCTCACTAGCCGCCGGCTTTGGGTCGCCGTGAGACGGTCGAGCCACATGACATCTTAATAAGACTGAGTCAATGAAAGGTGGTGGGTGGCGCCCTCAAATGCCGACGAGAGCCAAAACTAGTATCCCTTGTCAGGTAGGTGCATTCGAGGTGGTATATATTCCAACGTGTGCAGAAGAGGCACTCAAACGGTGGGAATAGATCGACGTAATTTTGCGATCCTCAACACCTGTCCACAGGGCTCAAAACCTCTTTCATGTAGTGTGTATGACATGTAGTATATATAAGCAAGTAGAGAGGGGACCAACATGGCATCGAGCCTTTGGTCAATCAGCAAACATGAGGGTCATTCATTAGGTTGGTAACTATAGTTGAATCGGATGCCTGGTGTGCTAAAGTGCTTGTGAGATGCATTGCTGCGCTGAAAACGACAACAACGAATACCCCTTCACTGCCGCACTGCCGATCAGCGGCGGTAGACAGCCACGCGGTCGTAAAAAAACTTGAGACACTAGGACGGTTTCGCTTAATAAAGAATACTTAGTTTATAGCCTAACTATAAGCTAAATAAGAGATAAAAATAAGAAATAATAATATAAATCTTTAAATAGTTTAGATAGTTATCTCTAATATTTTTATTATATTTTATTTAGTGAGACTTTTGCGTTTAAAACTAGAGATAGTTGACTTCAACATCTCGAGTTTTTTTACGACCGCGTGACAGCCAAGTCCGCTCGCTGTGCTTGATCCTCACCCTCTTGTGGGAGGTAATGGCGCGATTGATCGAACAGCGTTGACTGATCTGCCTTGGCGACTTTATACGTTGTTGTCTTTCTGTTTGGTCAACAGCCACCAGTTAAGATAAATATCTCATGATCTCTTCCTTGCGAGGTCAGCCGAGATCGGGAGGTCAGAGCATCTCGAGTTGAACTCAAGGTGATAAAACACCCGTGGTTCATGGTGCAGGGAGCTCCGGGGTTCATAATTTAGCCCACAACCGATGTATATATATGATGTTTTTCTTTCAGCACTAGACGGGCAAAATGAACGAATATGCTTCGCGTGGGGTGAGAAGTGAGAGACCCCGACCCTGGATCCAGGACGGCGCTGTTCGGATACTCTCTAACAGTCCTCCCAGAACTATATACAACGGTGACTTTCTTTTCCGTTGACAGTGTGTAATAGCAAAATGAAAGGTATCCGGACGAACCATCCTTGCTACTTTGGAGGGACGCCAGCGCACACCGTGAGTGCGTCCTCAACTAGGTATACTCGAACGATGTGTGATGTGCCAAATGCTGCTTCCCGTGCTTTGTTGATCGTGAAGAATTTGTGCCACAGCAACACAGACCCGCTGTTTCCTTTCTGTTCTGACCACAGCTAATTGTCTCGAACATTCCAAGGAGATGCTCTTTGCTGAGATCGAGCGAGGTTGGAAGATGATAGGTAGCTCCGAGTCTAAGATCACCCACAGCCGGGGGTTCAGAGTAAGGAGCTCACTCATTTTACCAGCGGGCTAGGATATATATATCGGGTGTCGTTCTTTCCGTCGCGGCAGAAACGGGCGCGAGGATTGAAGAGGGGGAGTGACCGGATCGACTGAGATGCCCTAGGTCACAATCAATTGCGATGCGCAATCCTCTGGGTAGTATATATGTGGATGTCTTTCCTCCTGGTTAACGATGTCTAATAACGGCGAAGAGGCATTCGACTGCGAAAGATATCTGGTCCTATTCTTTGAACGGTCTCAGGCCTGTTGCGGTTGAAATCGAGTTCAATTCGACGGTTTCACTCTCCGAGAAGTAAGGCACTTCTTACTGGGTATATCGGGGGTCTTTCGACTCCCGTATCCGAGTTCCATAGGATGGTTCGAATCATTGTTGTTCCCGGCTGGTCTGTTTCCATGTGTTGAACTTCCACCCCGTGGACAGTGGGAGCGTTCAACTCCAGGACCTATCGCCAGATCATGTCTTTGATCTCTGTAGGTGGTTTGGGAAATATATAAAAAGTTTGTAGGCTTTGGTGCCGTTTCTGAATAGATATAGGTGCGGTCAACAGTCTCGGATCATACCGAGTAGGACTCTTCCGTCGCTCGATATGGACGAGCTGGGGCTCGGTGACTCTGATCGTGAAGTGGGATGAGTATGCCGCAATGTCACCGGTATGGCTCTCGTTAGTTTTACGTAGAAGAGATTGGCTATGGCTAAAATCATGGATCTGCTCTGATTAAAAAAATGAGCTGTCGCGAAAGCAAATGAACTTTTTGAATTAAATACATGAAAGCAATGATAGAAAGACTCCCCGTGTCCCGCTCAGCTCCCCCGTCTTCTTTGAGTCCGGCAAGCAGTCGACGAGTGTTGGATGTGAAGGTGGCATTTGGGTCTGAGTCTTGGTTCTGCAGCGATAGAGATTCGACAGTGTAGCCATAGGACCGCTCAAAGAGTTGGTGAACACGTCTGGCTTGCCCATCAATCCGAAGGCCATGCTCCCAGGTCTCATCCACCTCCCAATGGACAGCAAGCACTCTCATCTTGTCGTAGAGCCTGTTTCGAGAAACATCGCCGTAGTAGTTACGGCAGGCGTCAGTGAGGGCGGACTGGAACTCGGCAATGGTCATATGGGATGGACTCCAGGCGTCCAGAGGGTGGGTGGGCGTGAACGCCATGGTTGCTGTCGTGATGGGATGGGAAGGGAAAATAAAGTTTTGGGTGTGTATGGGTCCAAGTGTGTGTGTGTGTGTGTGTGTGCAGATCGACCCAAAGATCTGAAGTGTGATGAGGAGGATGAAGGAAAAGAATTCAAATCTGAAATCAGGAGCGAGGAGATTTATTTATACCCATTCAAGGCTCAAGGCTATGATTCACGATCTTTAGGATCAGGTGACAAAAGAGGGTTTGAACCTGCCCGTGTGATTCAGAATCTTAAAACTCTGAAGCAGGTACGAAGCTGTGTTGTTATCGTTGTTTAGGTGCCTAACAACGCAGAAGACTCCAAACAACCTTCAGACCATGCAATCCAGGGCTGCGCTCAATTCAATTTCAATCGCCTGAAAAAGGGGATTGAATTGTGAACTGTCAGAATTGAATTGATGAGGCTATTCGGCAGTTTGAATTGAACTAATTGAATTGAATTGATGGCGGTTAGGGGGGTCACGTGTAGTTTCCACTATACCCGATTGGGAAGGTTGACCAAGCCGCGAGAATAGCACGTGACACAGCGCGTGACCACCTATACGGCTACTTTTTCCTCCCCCCCTGGTACGATATCTTGAAGAGGTGATGGGCTTTTCGACGAGGGAAAGGCCATGTTTTGGAGTAAAATATATATAATGGGAACTGGATGGATGGAATGGAGGAGAGGACTGAAGGGGGCGAGGTGCGGCTTTTATACTTGGCAATGGGATGGTGTTTGCGGCTTGGATACTTGGTTGAAAGCCTAAACACTTGGCTGTGCTACGTGAGATGAGTGTGCTTCAAAACATGAGCTCAAGCAGAGGGGCAAATGTCAGGTTTAACAAACCAACATCAATCAAGAAGAGAGCGCATGTTGTTGATGCCGATTGCTAAAACTAACTAGATCAAGGTATCATGGTAAAGCAATAGATACAATCCACCTTCCCTGGCACGCAAATCCTTCGTTGCCGTATTCCTACGTGAAATGACAAGGGTGGCACCAAATAAAAGCCCCAAACCGACCAAAGAGAATCCCGAAACACAGTCTAACCACCCTTTTCAGTCCCCAGCCTGTTGCTTCTCACGCCCGCGCTTCTCGCCCCCAGGAGTAGTGAGGATGCTCAGGACCAAGGCACAGGTTTCCACGACCTTGTCCACCCTGCGATTCGTCGTAATGAGGTCATCCTTGGAACATAGGCTGTCGCACTTCGTCTTGGTCTCTCGGAGTTGTCTTTCAGTGTCTTCGATTCGTTCTTCGGCGATTCGGAGTCGCTCTTTGGCGTTTCGGAGCTGGGTTTGAGTGCCCTCGAGTTTGCCTTGAGTCTCTTCAAGTTGCTTACGTGTATCTCTGAGTTGGTTCCTGAGCTCTTTCGCGTCGTTACCGTAAGCAGCTTTGTTGCGCAGGCCTGGGGCGTATTCTGTGAGAGCTTCAATGATGGATGGTTTGTCAACATCCTCAATGGCTGCCTTGAACCCCTCGACCCGATCCTCCATCTCATGAAAGGATGTGTCCTCTGCGCGCTTCCCAAAAAAGAGCGCCTTTTGACGCCATGCAGGTATGTTGGCCGGGTAGAAGACAGAGGAGGTTGGGAACTCGACACCCCAGAGAGCCGACATGTCCTTGCGGATGGGCGCCAGTTGAAAGTGGGCAGGACCCCAGCAGGCAGCCATGAAGAACCAATGGGGGTAGTAGAGTATCTTCCTACCCCCATGCGTCCCCCGAAGCTCGCTGTAGAAAACGTCTTGAGTGGCAAAATTGGGTTTGCGGACCTGGGCGGTCCAGTTCTTCCACGCGTTGGGTAAGAACTCAGCCAGCTCGGAAGCAAGTGGATTGTTCATTTCGTCCTTGATTCCGTTGAATAGTGACACCAGATGTTCAGCGAACTGCTTCTGCTGATGAGTTACACCAAGGAGATCGAAGTCTTGAATGGATAGCCAGATTGGCTCGTCAAGCTCTGAGCGACAGCTTTCGTCTGCATTCTCATTCGTGTCTTCGGGCGGATTGTGACCGTCATCTGATGTTAGACTAATGGCTTCGAGTTTAGAGGACATGGTGAGTTCGGTAGACCTGAAAGACTGTGGTTTAGTTCCTGCATGTGGGGGGAGAGCACGAGAGGGCTTACTTACGGGTGAAAGCGACTTGCGGTAGATGTAGATGAAAGGAGCCGTGACGGTTGAGACTGGAGATGGAGGCGATTTCTCCATCAGTGATGAGGGGGGAGGCTGCAAAGGGTTCACGAGCACATCGAGCACGCTCAAGTAGTCGTGGTTGGTCTGTGTGGAAGTGAGCTCTGATGGTGGCCGTGAGGTGGAGGAGATTTGTGTTTGCGTGATGAGGGGGAATGTTGTGGATGCAGACCCTAATACCGTGATCCTAAGGATTGATGATGATTATGATGGAAGATAAGATACGAGCACCGAAAATGTTGGCCACAGTGACTGGCAGAGTACGGGAGTCGAGTGCAGTGTTTGTGCACTGCGCTCGTCGTTTGGACCGTAAACACTAAGCGAACTCCCTCAGACCTGGGCATCTCAAGCTCTTGAGCCTGGTTGGATGGCCTTGAGGAAGAATAAACGTTATTTGGAGGCTGTTTGATGCCTAATGGTGATTGCCCGTGTGAGTGTTATACCTGGATCCAAACGAGTCAACCTAAAAACACATCCAGGTCTAATTGGGAAGCTCGAGAGGCACATATGGGAGCCGGAACAGTAGAAGAAAGTACTATAAAGCGCTCGCGACGGGGGAAAACGTTATAAAATACCCACCAGAGCTCGAGTGGTTGGTTGGCAGTGGCATCCTTGCTGTTGGGGTAGCATTCTCTGCCCCTTGAGTGCCACGCAGTCGTAAAAAAACATGATACTAAACCAACCCTTAGTAGTTCTTAGGGCAAAAATAACTAGATTTTAGGCCTAAGAATTCTAAGAAAATTATCATAAGTAATTTAATAGTATTAGAAAATAATAATATTATTATTTCTTCTTTTTATTCTCTAGTTTATTAATACTTAGATTATAAAGTTAAGATCTTCGTATATTACGTTTTTCTACGACCGCGTGAGTGCATTTATGTCTAGAGGTACATAAGTCGGTGGTCAACAATAGCACATCTCCGCCTAATGGTAGATAATGGGAATGTTGAAATATTAAAAGATAGCCGAACATATACCGTTTCATTGTGACGTCTACTCTGCTGCTGTGGTGTTGTCTTGGAAGAGTTGGACGTTGCTAGCGAGGAGGCTCAGCTGACTGGCTGGAAGTGGATACAAGTGCTACCTCACTCGTCGCATTTCTACGGCCAACACTTCAATCAACCCCCAACACTTGACATCATGAGAGCGCCAGTGTCTGCGCAGCGGTATCTCTGTCGCTCCATCAAAGGAAGATCACTCACACAAGCTTCCACGACCCTTGGAAGACCCCTCTCCCGCAGCAACCGGTCACCCTTAACCCCTCACGAGCCTCATTTGCGTCGTCTTCCATTGTTAAGAACTACGGCAACCCATGCGCGAACCTTTCCGAATGAAGGTTTTAAGGTGCTACCGATTGATCGCAAAATAGAGGAAGAGATGCTCCCAGGGTACAGAGCTGAGAGGTTCTATCCTGTTACGCTGGGCGAGGTCTTTGCCTCCAGGTACCAGGCAGTCGCCAAGCTGGGTTTTGGTACTACCTCTACCGTCTGGCTGTGTCGTGATCTTGGGCATGTTTTTTAAACAATCCGCTTGTTAATGTTTTCTAATGTCGTGATTGGCTCACCTAGGAAAGATGCGCTCGTTACTCTCAAGGTTTGCACCACGGGACAAGGCGCAACGCAGGAGCTGGCCATATCCAACCACATCAAGGCCATCGACGGTTCAGAACATCCTGGTAAGGACAGACTTCGTGTAGCTCTTGATGACTTCAACATCATTGGACCACATGGGTCTCACCTGTGCCTCGTGTTTCCCACTGTAGGCATGACTTATATGGATTACCAAAATCTCTTCCCCCAGCGGTCCATCCCTAAGGGCGTTCTTCGGGTGACTCTGCTCATGATTTTGCTTGGTCTTGATTTCACGCATCAAGCGGGCGTGGTACATACTGGTATGTGCCCATGTTTGTTGATTGTCCACTGCGAGCTAACGAATGATATGGACATTTCGTCAAACAACATTCATCTTGGCGCCAACAAGGCTGCCATCGTCAAAGTAGAACTCGCCGAACTCGAAAACCCGTCACCGCGAAAGATCCTGGTGGACCGTACCATCTACCTTTCCTATACAATGCCAATCACTAGTGATCCGCTGGTCATATCGGACTTTGGCGCAGCCGTTCTAGGACAGCCCGGCCAAAAGCACACCGGGGACGTCATGCCTGCAGTGTATAGGGCACCTGAGATCATACTTGGCATGGAATGGGATTCTAAAATTGACATTTGGTCAGTTGGAGTGATGGTATGCCGAGACATGTTGTTCTTCAGTTCTTCAATCCCGCGTCGCTGACAGGCTCTAGATTTGGGACCTCTTTGAAGGAGGTCGGCTCTTTCGCGCGACCAAAGACGGTCATTTGAACGACGAACAGCATCTTGCCGAGATGGTTTCTCTCATAGGGCCACCACCGAAGGAATTCCTCGACCGGAGCGACAAATGCCGTCAGTACTGGGACGCCAAAGGTAAGTGTTCCTTCATGCTGTGTTCCGATGACTGTGCTGAAACTAGAAGGAAACTGGATCGCTGCGACACCCATCCCCGATCAAACTCTCGAGAGCCGCGAGACACGCCTTGAGGGGAAAGACAAGAAGGTTCTCTTGGATCTTGTTCGTAAAATCTTGCGTTGGCTTCCAGAGGAACGACCTTGTGCGGAGGCACTAATAGAGGAAGATGAGTTCCTCAATCAGTATGAACAAACATGAGTGTTTACATAGCTTCTGCCATTGTGTAAGCTTCAGGAACGGGTTTGAGTAGCTGCGGCGGTAGACCGCTCCAATTCATCCACAGTCTATGGTGTGTGGTAAAGCACAACGCTCTTGCGCATGTCGGAATCCCTGAGGAGCAAGGCTGATGGTCCTCACTCGTAGAAGTCATACAATTGCGCAATGATCCAGTGTATGTATCGTCTATCCTCAGCAATGTGTACAGACCAAAACTCCGACAAATGCATCCCTCAATCGTGCCACCCAGATCCCCGACCAAGTCCTGAATCTTCCCTTCATATAGCAACAGCAAAAGACCCTTCACTTAGTATCGAGATAGGAATCGGTTTAGAGAGGCGAAACAGGCGACTTGGCCTTGCGCTTTCGTAGAACTCTGGGCTCAGGAGTCTGGGGCACTTCGGTGCCAGTGTTGGTGTTCTGCAGGGTTCGAAAAGCAAAACGATCAGGCTTGAGGTCCTTCTTGACCCATTCGTGGGTCCTCCGGACACGACCGGTTGCGAAAAAGATCTTGGGCATTCCCTCGATGAAACCCTTGCCGGCCATGGGGCCAGTTGTGAATTCGCCGCCATAGTGACGGTACTTGGCGGGTGTTGACATGTACATGTCGCGTACGAGGTCGACGTCGAAGCCCGGGTCCTCGACCCATTTGACGTTGTTGTTCTTGTTGCTTTCCTAGAGAAGTTAGCATTGAGGGAGAAGAGAATGAGATTGTACGTACAATGATCTCGGCGAGCTTGGCGTGTCTTTCAACGTGTCGCTTGAAGGCCGCGCGACCGACGATGCGGGCCTTGCACTCGAGACATTTTCTTCCATAGCGCGGGTTGGGGCTTGGGGCCTTTTGGAGGTGGTTTATCTTGGGAGAGCACATTTGATCGTTGTGAGGGGATTGTTCGGAAGCACGGTTGGTGTTGCGAGGTCGATGATATGCCAGACGGTGAATGAAGGATAAACAAAGAGGAGAGAAGAGGGTGAGTTTGTTGAACAAAGACAGCACGGTGAATGGAGAGATGAAAGCAAAAGAGGAAGAAAGAAAAGAGGAACCTTTATTATTCCGCTTTAGGAGCATTGTTTGTGGTGGTCACTGAGGTGTTCGGTTCGGTCCATGGCACTGCCAGCTGTTGACAGCCGGCAGATAAACAACGCAAACTTTTCGCTGAGGCATGATTGTGAAGATATTGATAAGACTTCAGGTTCTAATATGATACTTAGATATTAGGAATTCTTTCAAAACAGCGACTACGGTAGTGATGAGATGAGAGGTGCCTTCCCCAGGTAACTGGAGACCCCCCTCCCCCCCGGGGGGCCACGTGGTGAACGAGGCGGGATGTGAGCAGAATACTGCTTGTAGTGAGGGGATATTCTAAATCGAAATGGTAGTAGAACAAAGGTTTTGGAATAGCCACTGGCTCCTTGAATCTGCATCACAGGAATAAGCATCAGCCCAGTCTCATCGATAGGGGCGGCGCGAGATGCGATAGAGTAGACGGACCTGACCAAAGAGCACCGATATCCGAGGGTTAGTTTCCTTACCTGCTTAAGTACCTAGGATAAATTATGATGCCGGCATCTTCTTCTACGATTCTCTCTGCTTACATACATAGTGAACCGAGCATCTGCCCCCGAGAGCTATACACGTGTCTTCGCAGAAGTATGCCTGTTTCCAAATGCTGATTGGAAGATTGATCGCGTCATGAGTTGGTGATTGGCCTCGCAGTGGAAGGTGTGGCACACGCGGACTGCAATATGTGCACTTTTGGAGAGAGGGCACCAATATAAGATCGCAACGTCTCCCACCTTCCCCCCCGACCATTTCAAACCCTTTAAATTTCACCCGCAGCGAGTCAAAAAAAGGTTATCCGCATTATGCCTCCTCTCCCGACCGAAGCACAGCTCCAACGGCGTCGGAATCTGGAAATTGCCAAGCGGCAGGCCACCTTCCTCGTGTCCATCATGGCTACCATTTTCATTCTTTGCCCTGAATGCCTAAGGGTCTACAGGAACCTCTGCTTCGTTCCAGCCTTGGCGTGGCTTACTGGCCTCGTGTTCAACTTGATCGAGTCTCTGAGCAACACGTTGGATAATGTCCCAGCTGTATTGAAATACTTCATCCCCGGGGACATGAACGTTCCCATTACGGCTCCTTTTGACCAAATCCGCACTTCTGTCGGCCCCCTTCTGTCAAAGGCAAGGACAGAGGCCAATATAATTGCTCTGGAAGCAAGAGTTCGAATCATGGCGTTTAGGAAGGTGGTTCTTCTTGTGCTGGCTAATTGGTTCTTGCGTCAGCTTGGGCAGGGTAAGTGCTGTCCCAAACGAGTCGACGTATCTAAACTCACTTTAAAGATCCCGTTGGAGAGGATTCGTCCGAAGGATCTGAGGACGTCACACCAGGCCCGGCCCCGATATCCAACGAGTGGTATGGGATTCTTGTCATGACACCTCCAGTTTACCGTTATGGATCTCTGCTTCTTGCTCCGAACGCCAGAGAGCAACGTGATCCAATTCAATGGGATAGCCACAGGACTTCATATGTACCATCCATTTCTCCCCGCTCAGACTTTCGAGCCCATCTCTCTTTCTGCCTTGTTCCCAAAGCAGTCTGGGAATCTCAGGACACAACGCTGGCGGGGAAGCTCATGGCAGGTCTCTACTGGAACATGAGAGGAGATAATTGTGTAGCTGATGGCGAGGTTTGGACACAAGCACGCGTCCAAAGAATCACAGGCATCAAAGTCCTGGGGCTTGTTGATGAAGAACCAAACACCGTCAATTCCTGCCATGCATGTGAGTACTATCCTCGAAGATGTGCATGAACCATCTCCTTGGCAGAAAACCCTCTGACTCTCTCAAGACTTTGCCTCGTTACGGCAGGGTTGGAACTATAAGAACACCTCCTGGAACGATGTTGACTTTGCAATCATCCTTGGATTTCTAGTCACCGGACCACAGGCCGCCCGAATCACAAAGGACCTGTTTGACCGTTTCTCAAGGCTGCGTATTAAACAGGCTCCTCTAGAGGCTAACGAGACGGTTCCGGGAAATGGGTTCATGACCTGCTGGTGTGTAGGCGCCGCGGCCGGGGCCGTTACATTTCTGACTGGAGGGCTGGCGGCTCCTGTGACAATACCGCTTTTTGTGGGTAGCGGTGTCACGGGCATGGGGCTTTTTGTTTTTTGGGATGAAATTATGTGGAAGAGGCGGATCGCATGTTGCCAGGCTCTACAGCGTCGTTTCCCTCAGTTGGAATTGTTTTTTTCTCGATGAATGAAGGTTGACCAGTGGCGGAACTGAGATGGCATTGAAATGGTTAACCCGAGTGCTTCAAGAGTATGAGATTAGTGACAGAGATTTGATATCAAATGATATGACGGCATAATAGGTTCAAATAACAAGCTTGCGGTGTTTTATGGTATTAAGTTTTAATGCTGTCATATACGGAGTATTGATAACTATGTCTTTTACTGTTGTTGTGGTTGGTGTCAAGAGAATATCCTAGTTCCAACCTCCCAATTCAACCTGGACAAAGTACGGAGGTTAGAGCAGTTAAATACCCCTTGAGTAGATAGGTGTGAGTCTTCGACTACCTACAGGCCGCAGGTGGCAGAAAGGCTAAAAAAAGGCTACTATATTAGCATTGGGATATGATGCTATGATGTGTTGGAAATGTGTTGTTTATCATAGTTGAAGCCGGGATAACCGACAGATAAGATCGTGTGTGAGGGCTTCCATGCCAATGAAGAAGGATAATGCTCAGCCGTGTATGCCAGCGTTGCCTTGAAAATAAGAAAACCCCCGTTAAAGGGGGCTGAGGTTGGGTGGTTGTCTTGACAAAACACTTAACGTTGCCGAGCTCCAAAAGCTCTCAATCAGGCTGAGGAAGTATTGGCTCAGAACAAATGCTGGGAGACGCCAAGCCGGCTTGCGACTTCCTGTCAGCATGACCTCGGACAATTTCGGATTAGATCGTACTCGAATAGGTAGGTTCTTATCGTTAAAAAATCTCGCAGCCTCGCTGTTCACCCACTCCTCCTCTCAACTGTTCAACATCCTCGGTGTGCCCATCATGAGTCGCTGGCATGAAGACACCTGTGTATCGCCCGATGTAGTGCTGAATGGGGACCTTCCCACTTGCAACACCTGCGGCGCAGTACCAGATTTGGACGCCATCAGATTGAAGCAGCAGCAAACAAGTCCCTTTCCACCGAGCCCCCCTGATGAAGCTCCGGGACAGTTCAATCTTCACTGGCCGCTTAGTTCACTCTACTCTCGCGCCACGGATGCCAACACTGGTCAAGGCCTCGCTAACAACTCCAACGAAGATGTGCGCTCGACTCACGATTTCGAACCGTCGCCGATTTACCAGCGTCGCCTAGAAACTCAGGAGTTTCGACTTTTACGGCTCGACGGGGCCTCTAGTGGCACGAATCTTTTGCATCTTCACCTCGAGACCCACGACCAAGTAAGATTTCCCGTATATGAGACGGTCTCATACACCTGGGGTGGAGAGAACAACGACAACTCCCGTTCTCAGCTAGTCTTCATCGGCCCTTATTGGGATATTCTTCTTCAGACGCAAAACTGTTGGGACATGCTCAAGTTCCTTCGACCTGCCGATGGCCTGCGCAGACTCTGGGTCGATGCCATCTGCATCAACCAGAAGGATGATGAGGAGCGTGCAGCACAAGTGTCCAAGATGGCCGACATCTACCAGAAAGCCCAGAGAGCGCTGGTCTATCTTGGGAGCAGTTTGGTCGATGCGACCAGCCCTCGAAAATACCCCCTCCGGCAAAGATTCGAGCACTCGATCACGCAATTCAACGAGAGCGACCAGATTCTGAGGGACGGCAAAGTTGACCTTAACAAGCTTCTCGTCAGGCGGTATTTCAGTCGTGTCTGGGTCATTCAAGAACTTATCGTATCTCGACAAGTCGTCTTTCAAGTGGGCGACACCGAGTTCTGGGCTGATGGAACAAGTATTCACAGAGTAAAAGGCTACGACTGGCAAAACACACCGGCACCTTGGCTCGTACATATGGCTCAGGGGACACCCCAAGGCAGAGACATTTACGGGGCTATGAGAGAAACATGGAGTTCCAATGCATCGGATCTTCGAGACAAGATCTTTGGTATTTTAGCCCTGATCGACGACCGTCAGGAGAGGGAGCTTTTTCGGCCAGATTACTCATTGTCCTTTTTCCACGTATATGTCGGAGCACTCGCCTACTCCCTGCTTGGCCTAAAGCGTATCGAAATCCTTTGCCATGCAGCTGGTCTCTCCGCGCCCGATGGCCAACCATCCTGGATGATCGATTCCAAGATCCCAACATGGCCAGCACGCTTTGACTTTCAAGGTCAGGCTGAGTCGACTTTCAAGTCCTGGAGACGCGTTTGGCCTGAAAAGTGGGTGTGGCCACCAAGAGACGACCTGGATACGGCGACTATAGCCCAGCGAAGGCCCTTCGACCTTATTATGGGCCAAACTGGCCTTGACCAGAAACGACGGGGACCGGGCAGCTTTATTTTTTCTCAGTTCAGCACTCAGTATAAATCTCGCAAGGGAGTACATGTTGATCCCGGACCGTACACCATGGAGGAGTTTGTGAACCCCGGGCTCGTATCGATTTACTTCGAAGATCCAGATGCCGAGGCGTTGCAAAGACTCAAGGAGGAGACCTGGAACAACGGTGCTACCGTCGATGCTTCTAGGGGCAGCTTGGAGATCAACCTGACGCGAATCTGCGGCTTCACTACTACACCATTAAAGGTCTACACGGACGGAAGAATGACGATCTTCGGGGTGGAAGGCGCCGGCAAAGTCGAGACATGGATGTATTTGATCACTGACATCCCTCTCGACCGTCTCATCATCCCAGGCAGGGATCACTTATTCCTCTTGGATCAAGGGGACGAAAAGTCATTCGTGATTCTCATCCTACGGAAACTAGAAGACAGCCTAGCCTTGAAGCTGATCGGATGTTGCTATGGCTTGTATTTTCGGTTTCGGCCAAGGAGGTGGCTGGCCGCGGAGATGGCGTCAGCACCTCCGGAAGACGACAAGGTTTTCCTCCCTGATCTCCGAAATCGCCTGCGTTATGACGACATGGCCAAGTTGTTTGTCGGGGACGAAATCCTTGAAAAGCTTCTTCACATTGATGCCCACAGTCTTGATAAACACCAATTCAAGACTCTCGCCCATGAGTTTCTACTCGGTGCATCTCCAAAGCTGTTCGAAGCCTTCCGCAAGTACGTCCATCAACGTTATCGCCCGGTCATCAAAGGAGAACACGTCGAGATAAGCGTCCACCCCGCCGCTTGGAGATCCATCCGTGATTCAGCGTGCATCTGTTGCTTTCTTCAACTCTTCCCAGAGATGAGATACGAGGAGGAAGAGGATTGGAGGAACTCGGAACCTCTCTGGAGACGTACTACCCATGAAACGTACCGGTATAAGACAACCGTGCAGTACGGGGAGCTTGACTATTCGATGATCCATGAGGAAAAGTTCCTTCATTTCCGAGCCTCTATGGTCAGCTTGTGCAGCATCATGTGGCATATGATGCCCACCGAGTCTCTGGCGGGGTTCCGTTCCCGGGATCAGGCGGATGGGCAGTTTTCTATGCCACCGGAGAGAATCGTGGGAGAAGAGGCTGACGTGTTGACTTGCCCTAATTGGCCACGCTCAGTCTTGGAAGGATTCATGATTGACGGGAGGATGTATCGTGTTTGTATAGCGTAGTCACGCTTGTTCTGTTTCTATTCTGAGGCAGCTGGTGTCACTACCCGCCTCCATATGCCAGAGCCCGAATACTGTCCTTTGATCTATGACGTTGTATAGAGTTGGTATTCTCTTCATACGTGGTCACTTCCTTGCCATACGTAGACGACTTTGCCTTAATATGCTGAGCGGCGGGACATTAACCTTTTCTTCATGCAGTCGCATCCCCAACCGATCTGTCCCGAAACTCTGATCTTTCCATCAACGCGGGATATTTAAAGTCCCTTCCCCCCCTGCTCCCTGTCCTCATCCTTGCTCTTTTCCACACGCGATTCCTGACCCATTTCGCCCACGGTAATAGCATACCTTCGGACCTCTCGATCAACCATGACTACTACTTTGTCGCCGTCGACCTGGATACAGGCCCTACCCACCAAACTGAAACGGCTCCTCGGAGCCCAACAGTCTTCATCGAGTGGCTCTAATCAAGCTTCGACGCCCGAGAATCCGACGGAAGGTACAACAAACCACGACGACGAATGGGGGGACTGGGCAATCCTAACACACGAGGGTGAAGAGCAAGTGGAGAAGGATGTGCCCCCCTTGGCCGAAGAGGACGAGATTCACGACTTGAGAATCACGTTTGAAGAGTTGATTATTCGTCAACGGGCCATGGTGGGACAGCGGGAAGTGGCTGGAGACCAAGGTCAGAGGACGAGCGAGGAAGAGAAGGAGGACGACCAATTCCACCTCGAAGAGATACCAGCAGGCATAAGAATGCCCTGTCACACTCCGCCGGATTCTGATGATACTCGGGATGTCGGACCCTGCCTCCTGGATCTCAGTACGAGCGGGTGGAGATGGCAATATAAGCCGGGCAAGAGCCGGGCCCTTGATGAGGGAGGCTACCCATATTCTTATGGTCGCAATGGCTTTGGAAAGTTTGTGGCATTTGAGAAGGACAACGCAGAAGGGTGAATGGTCAAAGAAACGGGTGCACTCCCCGCAAGAGCGCACCGCAACCAGGAGACCACATCGCCCTACTCAGCCGTCCGTCCCTGCGACCCCACCATACGAGCACAACACCACCGTGGGAAAGAAGGTGATCCTAGGATGCTGAGCGTGGGTTTCGGGGATCTGTATGTGCCTCATGGGATCCGCTGTCGGATCCCTACATGCATATCTCCCAATGGCAGAAACGACAACACATTTAGAACTCCCACTCGACGACGGCTACTACCACCCTAAGACACCAAAGCTCGGCATACGTCTTCCACACTGGAAGGTCGCAGCAGTTGCCGTTTGGAACTCTCCTTCATCCGCTGTTCAGAACCTTCGGATAAGGTACTATGAAGCTGTTTAGGGACAAGGGCGAGCCCAGCGAATGCAGATTTCTGTGATTGACCTCTATGTGCAAGGCCGCCAACTGTTGCCACGAGTTCAAACAGATTCCAGTTCCTCAACAGCAAACCAGGGTTTGGTTCTACAGCCTTGCAGCTGCAAATGACGCCAGAGGACGCGGCATCTTGGGAACTGAAGGACCAGGGTGTGTTGGAACTCGGTTAGATCTCAATATTTGGTCGCGTTAATGGGCCGCGGTTGCCTACGAGGCTGCGCGTTTTAATAATAGATACCTTCCCCGCCTTTTCCTCTCTGTCTGCTCATCATCTTGAACTACCTAACGACAAAAGAAAAACACGCACCGTGAGAGTATCATCGCTACATCCGTTCCCATCCTCGACCCATAGTCTAGCTCGACACACTCGAGCCTCACCCGGACCAAGCGGCAGAAGCAACAGCGCAGATCCAGCTATCATGGACCCCACGTCAGAAAACCTAAACCAGATCAAGAAGCGAATCAGCGAAATAATGGCAGATGTGGCCAAAGAGCAAGAAGAGCTAGACGCCATCGTCTTGTTCATCGACCGTATCGAACGACAAAATCAAGACCAAATGTCACAGAGCGCATCGAGCGCAAAGAGGAGAAGAAGGAAGGCCGCAGCCAAGACAGTGGAGGAAGAAAGGGAGGACTATGAGCGAAGGCGGGCGGAGAAACAAGATATCATTGGGCGTCTTTGGCAGAAGATACATGATTTGCAAGAGCAAGAGAAGCAGTTACTAAACAATTAAGACACCAAGAATAGACGGTATACTGAGCAACAAGATGAATTAGCTCTATTCCCAACCCCATTTTGCCTTCAAAGCTTTTGACTCGGCAAGTAACTTGTCCGTCTCAGTTTCGTAGAGCCCATTGTCCTTCAAATACTGGGTGTAGCGTTCACATTGTTCCGCCCGATTTTGCGCCTCCAATGCAGCCTGTTGATTGTTGTTGAAAAATTCAGATACCGAATCATCAAAGCTCTTATCTAAAAGCTTCTGGGCGAAAAAGTCCTCAAATATCTCGGTAGCGTCGGCGGGACGGCGTAGCACATGAGCAACACAGAACGCCATGTCAATTTGGTCCTTCGACTTGTCGGTGCCATACCATTCCTTTCCAAGTTGTCCCCAGAGGCTATTTTTCTGGCAGTTCTCCTCTAGGACGCTACGAAACTCGGTGTGCATCTCCTTGTTTGTATCGATCGAGTCATGGCCAGTTATCCATGATGGCGGGGTGAAGACTTGTCGTGGAACAGTATGTGCGAATTCCCAGTCAACTATGCCCTGGATTCGTAGATTCTTGTCCACGATGATGTTGGCCCCCCGCAAATCTAGGTGGTTCAACACAAAGGGCCCTTCGTCCAGTTGAGGGTCGATAACCTGGTCAAAGATGCCCTCCATGCAGTGCAACGAGAATATCTCTTGTTTGATATCGTCCACGGTGTGGTTGCTAATGGGAGGCGAGAAGAAACCCGATATAAGGCCGAATTGGTACTTCATGTATTTCCTGGCGGAAGAAAACGTTGACTGAGAGGGTAGTCGAAGCGTGGCGGCAGACATGGACATGACGGGGCCCAAGATAGGTTTCGGGCTGCCGTCAGGATTTGGCATCAGAGAGCCCATCAAGGGGAACTCTAGTTGCCTAAACTCAGTCAAAATGTCGATCAACTGAGAAAAGAAGATCCTCCTATGCTCCTCTTCAGCTTCGACCAGAAGTTTCTTGTCCAACGGCTCGCCCTGGATGGTGTCTACGATGAGAAACGCCTGCGTTTTCGTACTAGTCTTAGTCAACTCAGCATCATGTCCGTAAGCGTGAACGTGAGGAACCGGAACCCGTGTTTCACGCTCCAGATATCTGTGGATAGATAAGCACTAATCCGAGGGAGGAAGAAGACAACCAGGGCTTACTCTATAGTAGCAACTTCGCTCAGCACCTTGTCCCAAGGGTTATCGAGGATAGGCTCGATCGGAACCCTGACAACCCACTCAGGTCCATCTTGCCCAAAGCTGACGAAGAAGCAAGCATTAAAGCTGCCGTTTTTCCTGTCTACAACCTGACACGGTGTGCCATGGTTGTACCTTGATGCCAGAGCGCAGATGGCATCCAAGTCTAGCGACTCGATAAATGTGTTTTTGACTTGACCTTCTTGTTCTTCGGTGGCGGGAAATACCTGAGCATTGAGTTCAAGTGTTTCGACCTCTGCCTCGTTGATATTTGAAGTGTTGGTCTCGCAAGTGCTGACATGTGTGAAGTGAGATAAATAACCCCATAGCTTGGAAAGATAGATAGTTGCCAGCGTCCATGGCATAAATACTATCTGGATGAGAGCGGACAGCATAGTTGGCCCAACACTGTACTATCGACTCATTTATTCGGTTATGAGCGTCGCGGTCGCGCATCTGGCTATGGATGGGATGTGCCTGGAAATAAAGAGGTAGGTGGTCGCTCGGTAAATTCAGCGCCTTGCCTACCTATTTTGACCGCTTTTGGACCCACCCTTCTTACATCAGCAGCCTTTCCACCTCGGGTCAGCTACCCGGGACCGTCACTCTATTTTTACAGAAGCGCAACCTTCAAGGAAGGATATCTGCTACTTAGGACATGAATTGAAGATTATATAGTGAAGGGGGGTATTGGATCGGAAATTTCGACTAAAAGTTAGGTCTAAAGTCTTTGGGGCCTTGTATGGTACCTAGATCAGATAGACAGACAATGATGCGAGAGGCCAATGCAACTCATCACTTTGCAAATGGTTACTGGCATCAGGTCTCAGAGGCCTGGCGGAGCCGGCACAAGGAAACAGTAGAAGTACAATAATCAAGATCATCTTATTAAGTTGATACTAGCATATTATGTAAAAACAACAAAACAATTCATCCCCGGCTCACCTTCCAAGTCTTTCCCACATTAAGACCTAAGCTGTTAGTCTACAGAAAACTTACCATCTCACTTCTTATCCTTCCCATCCTTATCATTCGCAGCCTTCTTCCGAGCCTCCTTGGCAGCATGACCAGCGTTGAGGGCCATGTCTATAGTCTTGGGGTTGATGCGCTTCCCGTACTGCGCGGTGCCAACGTAGGTGGTGGTGGTGGTGGTGTCAGGCATGTTGAAGATGGGATTTGGTGTGAGGTGAGATTGGTGGTTTCTGAAGTACGGTGCTAGGTAATTCAGAAGTGGGAATGTAGAGTGAACCTGGAGTGATGATGTCGGTTGAAGTCAGGTGGATAAGAGGGTTTATATCCACGAGTCTTGTAATCCCGTTCATTGTCTGTCTGGATGAACTTTAGTTCTCACAATGAACCCTTCCAGTTGAATGGCTTGCTCTGAACAGTCGTGGTTACCAAGAGTGCCGTGGACAATGGAACAAAGATCGTGAAACTTGAACGAACAAATGCATTGGCGCGTTCATTGTCACTTGTAATGTTAGAAGCTTTGTGAAAGGTGTGCAAGAGCCATTGTATTTGTTTCACATTAATGTCTAGCGCCAAGCCAAAAATGTTGGTAGACTTGTACCCCCTCCCATAGAGTATCTACCATGTCTCTAATCTAGGCAGTCGAACCTCTAGGTATGAGTGCGTTGTCATTGACGGATTTAACAACGAGTCAAGAACGCTCCAGGTGGACGGCAGGATGAAGACTTACTCAACTACCAACTTCGTACCGGCGGACTCACCGGCATTGAATTAAAATAGAATACTAAGATCAACCACGATGTTTCGGAATTTGGAAGGTTGGCCAATTTCCTTTCAATTAGCTACATTCGCGTTAATGAAACAAGCCTAGGATGTCCGTTTACGCAGTTGTGGCTGGTTTCGATCACATACCACTGTTTTCTAGCATTAGAGGTAATGGATTGACAGCTGAAATGAGCTCAGGTTTTCGAAACAAGGCTGTCCTTAGAATACTAGCCAGCTCTTTGTTGATTGCAGGCGCTTGTCTCATCGGCTTTAAAGAAAAGTGATGATGTGACGACAATGGAATATGACAGACAATATTGTCAAAGAAAACTCACAAAATTCAACATCCACGGGAAATTACCTATAGAGAGACATGCGATATTTTTCAACGTCATCACCTTGGGATAATCCCTGAGACTTGAGTTAGCATTCCTCATGCGTGCTCTCGGGACGCGTACTGATACTGGGTTTGACTGCCCTTTGTATTGGAACATCAAATAATGGTTCACGTTAGCACTCTGACCACTATATTCATTCTTGTCTCACGTTTACCTTTCGCTCCTCTCACCCTGGCCTTTGTGCAGAGCTCTTCCACTCTCTTTGATGGCTTCTCTTCAGCCTTCTCCACTCTTCTCCCTGCTTCCTCAGAATCACAGTGTAGAAGCTATCGTCGAAAACTCCGACGACACGTCATATGTCTCGAGATTCCCGCATTCCCCAGTTCATGTGGTTTGGGTCAACTTCGACCCCACGAGCCCTTCCGGTCTGGATCCCAGCTTTCTCGGAAACCACAACCGGACTGACATCCCAACTCAAAAGAGGGGGGGAACCACTCATCCTACCTCTCCAACTTTGAGTATGAAAGCTTCAGCGGCATGACTTTTGAGCCCAGTGAAATTTGTTCCGGGGCACCAGAGGAGTGCGGCCCATCGAATGCGCAAGTGTCACCCCGGACGGACATTTGGGGCCTTTGTGCAACCATGGCATATGTCTATGACCTCTCGGAATTGAGAGACCTTGTCGGGAGAGGACCTTCATGAGTTGTCCTTGCCGACGCGGTGCGTGACGGGTCTGGAATGCTGGCTTCGCTGCGGGGCATGGGGGAATGGCACGCCAGAGATCATCCATCAGCAGGACAAAGGTTGGTGGAGCTATTTGGTGAAGGGTCTGTTCAAGTTTATTGAATGGCACGAAGGGAGATGGGAAGTGTGGGGTGGATAATGATGGATTCATTGTCAGACTTAGAGGTTACGCGAAGCCATTAGAATATGAGGAACTTTACTCTTTCCGTGTGACTAGCCGACTTTCCGAGAGTGGAGATGGATAAAAGACTCTTGGGAGATTACTAGGCATCTGAGAGCTGTTTGTCATCTAGACGTAAAGGAAGCAAGATGAAGCGGCGCATATATCGGTAATGTTTGGAGCCAGCAAAGTGTGGACAATGAACTTTGCGAATTTCATGACGACACCTTCTTTAGTCCTAGTTTTCTGCATATGACGAGAGTAAAATAAAGGACATGTGACTATGCCGCTACCAGTTTTGCTTTCATAGTCATCTGTATTCCTGCATCATTGCTTTGAGCCCATCTCTCCAAGAGCGAGCAAACACTTTTCTTGTAAACGCCCTCTATGCAACATCCTGTACGATCTTATATGTCGGTTATCCCGGCTTCAAAAATTACAAAGAATACATTTCCAACACGTCATAGCATCATCAATATCCTATGCACGTCAGTCAGGTGAAAGCCAGGGCTTTGAAGACGACTTCAACTGCATAAAGCTTTTTGGAAGATCACCAAAGGAGTATCTGAAAGGGCAAATTTGATAAAAATTACATGCAGTGAATAAAGACCTCAACCTGCAGAAGAGGTGTCTTGTGACCGACACGTCATATGAAGATTCTGGTTGAACCACTCGGTGAATGGTGCAATTGCCTCAAATCCAGATATATATACCGACTGTAGCTCTGGGCTTTTGGCTCGACTTCTCACCATCACCCACACTGAAAAGCCTACACTCAACAGAACTACGCCAGCCAAGATCTACATCAACCACGAACAACTAACACCACACTACTTCTTAATCATGTCTTACCCAAACACTCGATCGTGGGCGAAGCAACAGAGAGACCAGAACGAATCACCTCACAACCAAGGCTCCTCCAGCTCTGTCACCGGCAAAGCCACCACTGGAGGATCCGCGAATCTGACTCCGAGCTGGTCCTCGAAGGACCAAGGCATGGACGGCCAAGAGACGAAGAGCAACATCGTTTCCCGGACAACTCTCAAGCCTCGCCCAGCTCCCCTGACAATGAGCAGCGGCCCCCCAACTTCCAGGCCCACCAACGGCGATCTTCTGGGACGCTTGACCATGACCAAGGCTCCCTGGGAAACCAGAAACGTTTCCACAAGTCCCTCCCCAGTCAGCAGTATCCCATCAAGCCGCTCGATCAATGGTATGATGATGAATCGTCAAATGCAACACGACGGCAAGGACCCGTACAATTTCTATGAAGACAACGACTCCGAGAAAGAGATCGACTACCCTTCAACCCCGTCATACAGTGACAGTTCCAGCAATTCCAGACCAAGTTCCAGCAGTAGCTGGAGTACCCAGAGTAACCGGAGCGAGCGCGGTCGTACGCCCACATATGACGAGAGCGGCTGCCGGTTGGGGAATTTCTTCACAACTCAACGACGATGAATCAGGTGATGGGACTGAGCGGTCTATTTGATCGCCGCGATTTTCCACTTGCATGGGGACGAGAGTTTGGCAATGAGATTTGGGATTGGACTGATTACTTGCTTTGATTGGGGCGTTGGAGTTTTGTTTGTACTTGATTTAGATACGCCATAGATTGGGTTGGGCAGCGATTGAATTTTAAGCTGTTCTGTTCTTGAGCCTCATAAGCCTGGCCGTAAGATAAGTGATCCGCATATAATACTATGATGGTTTATAGAGACTGTCTTCCAGCTTGCAAAAAGGGAGTCAATCAGTCAAAGGACGTACCAAACGGCATCTGCCCACAGATACCTCGGTCGATCTCGTTGTCTGAAATGAACGAGTGCATTGCAGAGGTTCTGAGTGACCTCGAGTCTCTTGCCGTGGCAAATTACATCAGCCTTCAGATTCGGGTCTCCCCATACATATGGAGATGGCCTCGTACTCTTGTATCTTAGGATCGGACCAAGAGGCCGAATGAAGATGGCATTGGATGGGGTCATCATCATTACCGGGGAGAAGTTCTGCGATCCGGAATGAGGCCCGCGTGCCAAGCTCTTGGTACGAATACCGAAGCTCGTGCTGGGGCATCCTGATATCTCGCGTGCACTGGAGTAGCGCGTACTCCAAGAGGCCTAGACTTTTCGAGGACTAGAATGCCACGCGGTTCGGGCCGAGCCGCTCATCCACGTCATTGCAGTTATCAGACCATTACCCCGCCTTCTCAGCTTCCAACAAATACATCCCAAGCTTGTTAAACCCTCGAAATTCAATCACCAGCGAACTTATCGCGATGACAACCGTTACTCGCTTCAGACTTGTCTTCAATGTGCCCACATTGTCACTGGCTAAATGTAAAGAGGCCATTTTCGCAGCTGGAGCAGGTCGCTACCCCGGACCGGGTAATTATACCGAGTGTTGCTGGACTGTTGTAGGGACTGGCCAATTTCGCCCAGGCGACGCAGCCAAGCCACATCTTGGACAAGTTGGCCAGCTCGAGGAAGTTGAAGAAACCAGGGTTGAAACCATTTGTGTGGGCGAAGAGGTTGTCAGGAATGCAGTGAAAGCTCTAAAAAGGTAGGTGATTTTCCTTATAATTCCAGTTGCTGCTAATAACTTTCCAGCGCCCACCCATACGAAGAGCCCTCCTACTCTGTGTATCGACTAGAGGACTTCTAAGAGGAAGCTAGATGATACAATGTGTTGACAGACTGGACGGGATTAAAGGCAGGGTGGGAAGTTTTAGTTAAAGTACCGCCGATTGCAATATTATACGTATCTACCACGGTAGCACAGCCAGTGAAACGACCTAAGCGGACGAGGAAGAAACCACACCCAAATGGATAGCTTATCCCCACGGAAGATGAGGTTCGCCAACAAAGGCAAGTGTCTAGCCTACTCCAACAGAGTAGGTAGCGGCTGCTAGTAGCACAACCACGACAGAGGTAGACAGGCCAATTATTTCATGATAGCTAGAAAAGCATCTAATGAGATGCTTCCCGAGTCCGACCCCTAGTTGACAGCCTCTTTAAGCCGCGGAGCATCCTTCCTACCCCCCGCGTTGCCGAGATACCTGGATGGCTGCCTTCTATCACCTTCTATCACCTTCTTTATTGGGAAATTGCTATGCTTTAATGTGAGGATAGGGGCGAGAGTTTTGCAATAAGATATGAGATTAGATTATATACTTATTTTAATTAAGGCGTTTAAGTTTTATCTTTACTTCATTTAGATATAGAATAGATTTACCGGTGATTGCATTTTAAGCAGTTCTTTTCTTGAGCCGTATTAGTAAGATAAGCCATCCGCATCGAGCTGGGTCAGTCAGTGGAAACAGGTTCGCAGGGTGCTAACGATAACAAAGACAGTACGATAATAATAAATTCATTCTTGAAAACTTCCCATAGATATTCCCATCTCTGTATTTGCATTAAAATTCTAGAGACTATCTCCGAGTGTTCGAACTACTGCAAAAAGAATAGAATATAATAAACTACATTCTGCATTCAATCGGCCAGCCTTGTCTCTATCGGAAGAGATTTCTCTGCGTTGTGATAGAGATTCACTCTTGAGTAGTGTACAAAAGATGAAATGCGGCTAGTCTTGATAGCACATGGACGCAGAATAATATGGATCACAAAGTGACGATATCACAATTTCCCTTTATTACGTGTGGCCGTCTTTGTCCTCATTCCTCTATGAGTTTCTGGACTGACCTGCTGACCGAGATGAATGACATTTCAATGCATTGCTGGCAGTGATACCTTTATCAATATCTTAACTTCTATGTTTTGCTTTGAAACCAGTTGTATCCTCTATGCCCCAGTTACCGCCCTGGTCAACCTTTCTTGAATCACCCAAGGTACTATCGTCAAGTGACAACCAAGTGTTTTTTTGTTTACCTGAAAGACTTCAAAGCCCAAGGACGCATTAAAAGGAGCATGTGACTGATGACGACCGACAAAGGTTAAAGTGAATACACAAGGATTTCTTTCATTCTGCAGAAGATTCTAGTGACGGACACGTCACTCTTCAGCAAAGGGGTTTAATACTGCTCTGTGTTGCTAATGTGTTCTTTGATCTTATGTACGAGCGAGACGCTATCGCAAGATAGGAACACGTCACTCGTGGTTTCTCTTCGATCGCTTAGCGATAGATGTATCTATGTGAGCCATGACTATGTATGCGATGCTAAGCAGCGTAGTTTCGGCTCGACTCCTCGCCAGCACCTTCACCAAATAAGCTATCCCCTACGGCAAAACTCACATTAAACAAGAAGGATTGACTATCACAGCTGAATAATACTTCACTATGTGTTACGCACGAGTGACAGACGCCATTGCATCGATTATCTCTGGCTTTAGAGGTCGAGAAGGTAGCGAGACCGAGTTCATCAACCTGGCATTGATCCTCGATTATTCGGCTATCAACTATTCTTTGCTTCCCACCGAAAATCCCCATATGGAACATCCCGGAATGTATCATTACATCGTAGATGAACATGGGGAGCACCAAGACGATGACACCGAGTGCGAGAAGGACTATCCGCCTTGAATGGTGAGGATGAAGAGGACAAAGAATGTGTTCTTTATCATAGTTGAAGCCCGGCCCTCAACGGAATAACTGAGCCACAAGATCCAAGAGCACGAAGATGACGAAGATGGTGAGGACGATAGAGAGGGCAAAGAGAAAGAATACGGAGGGTACCGGAGTATGCTCAACGACGAATCCAAGGAGGAATGCTATATCGACGAGGAATCTGATGATGGCTACTATAGTGACAGACTTTGACGAAGGTTTTGACGATTGGCCTCGTTCCCAAGGACGCTTGCAGAGGGCGCCTTGTAGGAAAGAGAAGAAAATATGCTGAGAGGCGATGTGGTGGATTCATTCATCTGGCAGGAGGCTTGGCTTGTGAGGCGGCGGGAATTGGGCAATGACATAGGAGATGAGATTCGCTGCTTTGGTTCATTGACAAATATCTTTTTCTTCGACAATTCGGTCGTCTTAGATTTGTGAGTATATCGCGTTGGTTGGCTGACTCTCATGAGACTCAGAAACCATCGACGAGGAGTGGTCTGTATCCAGCTCTTCAGGAACTTTGAGCAAAACGTCTTTTCGACGTAGGTAACCAACATTTCTTGCCTTCCAGGCCTATAGAAATTAAGACAGTACAAATACCTACCCAACTCCGTCGGTAATTTCTATTAGAGACTTGGATAGTTCCATTCCTTCGTCCCATCAGAACTTCACCACCGAATGCAGTCCGAACAAGCGTCTGATAGCGTGATTTAGGAAGTAGAATATGTTCAGGCACGATATAATACGACTTTATATTTAATTGCTATAGTGTTTATCTTCAACTCTATATCTAGAATGGTATATTTAATCTTTTAAAGGATACCCTTTTTATTCATGTACGAACCCATGTACATGCACATAATTGTCCACGAAACGCCAATCACCGCTAATTGAGGCAGTGACATATAAGGATAGCCGAGCAGGCGCTCTTCATCTTGATTATGCCTATGAGAAACCGCAGCACGACCACAAGGTTCTGCATCAACGGGGCGACACCTGCATCTGGAAGGTGATGTTAGTACGACTTCTTCAAGGGGGTCGTGCGCGACATACCTATTCGGCGATATACGGGGCCGACCCGGGACGGCATCTGGTGGGGGGCCGATGGAAACCTCCGATACTCGATCGTTTTCTGTCTTGGCGTCTGGGGAGAGGCTGTCTTGTGGGGGGGCCGGAAAATCCACCAGCCCCCCAGGCACAGGAAGCTCTTGGGATTGCCTCTTTCTCCCCTCTTGCTGAGTGACATTAATCTCGCTCTGAACCTCCATTCTTGGCTTGACCCACTGCTGTCCCTTGTCCTGCTCTTCATGGCACTCCTCTTCCGTCCATTCCGGGGCATCTTGCCTCGCTCGCAGCCTGGCCCACTTCACGGCTCTCGAAGCTTCTCGAGTGACCTCCTCAGTGACCTTCTCAGTGACCCCCTCAGTGACCGTTTCAATGACCGTTTCAATGACCGTTTCAATCTGTTCTTTCACTTGCCGAATTTGGGATTCGCAATCCTGGCGGAGTTTCTTTTCCCTCTTTCGCGCAGCTTTTTGCTCGGTCTTTTGCGCTGCCTTCAAATTGCGGATATTGACTTGTAGCCGAGCCAACTGGCTGTCGATAGAGGGTGGTGGTAGCGGGTAGGAGTGGTATGGCGGATATGATGGGGAAACATGTTGTCCGCTTTGTGGATACCCGTCAGGAACACCGGCGATCGGGGAGTACATGCCATTCGGATGGGCTGGCGTACTCCCATGTCGAGAGAAACCGTTTCCTCCGCGTCTATCCAAAGCATAGGCCACGCCGGGATCAAGGTAAGGAATTGGTCCCTGGCCGTATGCGTGTTGCTGCGAGGGCGGAATTGGCGTTGGCAGACCATGCGGTTGACTGTTTCCGCCGGCTGAGGTTTGGGCCAAGTCTTGGGCATTCCATTGATTAAAGAATTGAGGCTGTGGCGCGTGGCGCTGAGGCCAGTCGTCGCCGTCGTGGTCGCTGTCCTCACTTGGGCTCTCGCTCGATGTTTGTGTTTCATCCGTGTCTTCATTCAGGCCGCCAGCTGCTCGCTGTGTCCGAGGCATGTTTGCTTCGGAAAAATGGAAGCCCAATGCGAGTTGGCCAACGAGTTTGGGAGTGGTAAGGAAGTCTGGTCTAGTTGAGCCCCGCGTGGTGTTCATGGGTGCTATGAGTGCTAAGGCGGGATGAAGGCACACCTGCACCCGGGGGCTGGTGGGCGGCCACGTGACTTCCTGTCTGTCTCATCTACGGAGTACGTCACTAATCTACTGCTGTTGGAGCCCTTGTCGTCTTGCTAGGTAGGTTGAGAAGGCGGTGAAACAAATGGGAAAATGGTTTTTTTCTTTTCTTTTCGTTTTCAGCTTCGTCAACCAGCTTGCTACGCCATGTGAGTCTTGTGTACAACATAGCATTCCAGATCTTTATTTCTTGTGTGGGGTTTACAAAGGAGCACATATATCTTCTCCTGCCATTTTATCACCTTGGCAATAGCACGTAAGGTAATGAAACCTCGCTTCTGTCTGAGGCTTGGTTGTATGTGTGATCTCGCCAACGCATTACTAGTACTACATGGTTTAAGAAATTCTTCGAAATATGTTCTTTATCATAGTCGGAGCCGGGGTAACCGACCCAGAAGAAATTCTTCTCTTTTTACTCCCTGAAATATATTTAACAATACTTTGCGGTTAGCAGATGTGATGGCTTCTATTGAATTACCTACAAGGAGGATTAAGAGAGACGTGTCTTTTGACAAAGGTTTCGTCAAAACAGAAATTCAGTGCCCTGCTTAGGGCTCGTACCCTAACCAATCAGAGCTTGATTTTGGTGTAAAATACTCTTACATGTTTGATTCTTCTAGGTTTGAGGTGTTGAAGCATCATGCTTTTTGACCATGTGATGGTCTTCCCAACGCTTTCATCCCTCTATTATTACTTGGTCAAGGGCTGAAAGAAGCGGTGGGGGGCAACCCAACGGAAATCCCTCCATTATTGCAACGTGGCCTCCATCAGACTGCTTCAGCCAAGACTCCCCCGGCCAGGGGGGATGCATGCCTAGTGGTTACACATAATTCCTGTGAAACCGTGCAGCTGTGTGTAGCGTCCTATCTAGTAAATCGCGTATGCATTAAATGAAAATATCAGGGTTATATACAAATATCTCTTTAGAGCTTAAATAGACTAACACCTTGATAAAATTAAATCAATTAGGCCCATTTATATGAAGCATATGCAATTAACAATATCTGATTTATGAGAATATCGTTTATAATGCTACCTGCCTGATCTGATGCCCACTTTTTTACCATCTCGGCGTTAGGCCCGCCGATTTCCTAACAAGGCGCCACCCTCGATCCATTCTCTTCCAGCCGCCATCAACAACAGGACTCCGATATCATACGGCTGTGGTATTTCCCTTGGGTTGCTCAGAGGCCTCCCCCCACCGCCCCTTCGAGCCCTTGACCAAGCACTCCGATATCAACAGAAAGACCCCGAAAACAGCGAGCATCCCCTGGCGACCATCGGTCCCAGGGAGTAGGTTGCCAAACATGTTCTCGTCGACCACGACAGCATTCAACAGCTCGACTGGGAGTCAGAACGTTACGAACGGCAGCGGCAATATAAACGTCGTCAGCGACAATGGGCATCAGATCAATAATCGTAACACTACCAGTAGCCTTCCTATCGCGCCCAGGTCCCAATCCTTCGCTGACTCCCATCGCAGTCAACATAGGACCAGATACATGGGCCCTAGTGCAGATGCTGAAGGACCACAAAAGCAAGGACAACCAACCATATCGTAGGTAGAACCCTAGGTCGCGATCTTCAGACGCTAATCTACAGGAGATGCAGCCTTGGTGATGTGGCTTATACAGCAGTCGGATCGGCTCTCTCTAGTCCCTCGCTATCACCACCACAACAACTTGGACAAGCCTGTCCCGGGGACGGGGACATGGGTTCTAGACACAAAGGAGTTTCTGCAGTGGAAAGATGGCTCAAGCCCCTACCGCCTTCTTTTTATGAATGGAATCCGTAAGAAACAAGAACCACTACCCTCTAGGTTGTCACTCCGCTCATCAAAATTGTTCTAGTCGGGTCAGGAAAGAGCGTGTTGATGTGAGACAGCTGACGCAATTGCGATGGCATCAACATCCAATACTAACACATTTTGCTAGCTCCCTCATTCTTGAATCACTCAAGAAGGAATGTCAGGATCGAAAAGAAGACATTAACTGCGTCTATCTGATTTTCCACAAAGGAGATAACAAGGCTCCCGTCATGACAAACATTTGGGGGAGTCTACTCCTGCAACTGTTGCAGACTCAAAGGCCTGAAGGTATCGCCAGCGAATTGATGACGGAGTTCGAAAAGTGCCTTGGGGAGGAGTTGTATGCTCCCCACCCTTCCAGGTATCTTGAACTCTTCAAGGTACAGGCCAGGACTGTTGGCACAGTCTACCTGGTTATTGATGGCCTGAATGACTGCCCCAACTCGCCAGACGAGATGACGCAGCAAAAGTTGCTGAATGAAATCAAGGGCCTGCCAGCCACCGTCAGGACGCTGGTAACTTCAAGAACAGATCTCGGCATCGGGGATCGGAAAGACAGTCAGAGGCTGATTGTCACACCCCGCAAGTCTGATATCGCTACATACGCTGAATTTCGAATCAAAGGGGATATCAGCCTCTTTCATCTACTAGAAGGCCATAAAAAGATTGAATGGGTCACAAAAACAGTCGCTGATTTGGCATCGGCTAGTGGGATGTCAGTATGATCTTGAACATTCTGTTCAGCGCTGATGTTGTCTAGGTTCCTTCTCGCCCGGCTGCACTTGGATACTCTAACCAAACAAGGCACCCTGGAGAACATTGAAGATGCGCTCAGCCAGCTTCCAAACAATTTGAATCACGCGTTCGAAGGGGCGAAGCAACAGATCTTGAAGAAACACGATTTTGATAGAGAGCTGGCCAGGCACGTTCTTACTTGGATTTCGCATGCCAAGGCCGACTTGACCATCGAACAAATCCGAGACAGCTTTGCCATTCGCACAAGCAAACGAGCCTCTTGGGAGGACATGAGGCCCCCGAAGGACTCGCTAGTATCCGTTTGCGCAGGGTTGGTGGTTCAAGACACAACAAAAGGCACGACGAAATGCACCGTGCGGTTTATCCACGAATCGGTGAAATGCTTTGTTATACGTAAGAAACTTATCTACGACAATGCTGAACATGAGATAGCCAAAACCTCCCTCTTGTGCCTTCTAGCGAATGGCGAGACGCCGTTGCTGGAGTACGCTTCAATTCATTGGATACATCATTGTCCTGATTTCAAGGATATTGATACGGAAATGGAGACTCAAATCAGAAAATTTTTCCTGGGCAGGGACAAGTTGATGAGGGCATTTCGGACGATACCAGACACGCCGGGTCGCAACATCGACGGCATGACTGGCTTACACGCGGCCGTCTTTTATAATCTGAGGGCCTGGGCAGAGGAACTTATCGACTCTTGTGGAGTTGACATCAATGAACAGTGTTCTGACGGCCAAACTCCCCTGCATTGGGCCGTCGCCCTGGGTCGATCTCAGCTTGTTGACGAGTTAATCAAGAAACGTGCGATCAACCGCATGGACATCAACCGTTGCGATAACTCTAAGGATGCACCAATTCACAAGTGCCTGTCCGGATCAGCGGCGAGGAACCTTGATATCGTGAGACGATTGATTGATGGTGGGTCAAAGCTGGACGTGGAGGGTTCAAAAGGCCTAACTCCGCTGTCGTTGGCGATTCGGTACGGACCTACATCAGTTGCTAAGGAACTTATCAAGAGCCAAAAAGACGTCAATGCCGAAGTCATCATGACGGGGTGGACCATGTTGAGAGAATTACTCTACCATGGTCACGAGATGGGTACGAAGCTCAACCAAAGCTCCGGAAAGGCTCGACATTCCTCCGCAGATGGATGGGAGTCTGTGAAACGCGCAATCGACAACCATGGGTACATTCTATTGCGGCTTCTGCTCGAGAAAGGCGCAGACCTCAACCGCCCCTCCACCACAGACAAATGGCTACCTTTGATTCATGCCGTCAAGACAGGCCAGGCCGAGACAGTTCGGGCGTTACTGGATAGGGAGCCCAACCCAGCCAACGTCAACCTACCGGACTTTGAATTAGGCAAATCGCCCCTCAGGTGGGCCTTCGAGTACAAGCGGAGTGCGATAGTACGACACCTAGTCAGAGCTGGTTCCAACCTCAACGAGGAGAACCATGATGGGTGGACGCCACTTATCGAAGCGGTTAAGAACCAAGATCAAGATCTTGTGTGGCTCATGTTAAGGGAAGGAGCTCACCGAGACGCAATTGATGGCCAGGGTTGGTCTGCTCTTCATCACGCGGTGAAAAACAAGAGCAGCGACATTACCTGGTTGCTTATAACCCACGGCGCAAGGGGAATCACTCAAAATGAGCATGTTCCAACGTTGCTGGAGGTTGCCCTCGCGGCAGATGACCTCCCCGTTGCTTGGCTACTATACGCGCATGGGGCCAGCATCGACGCAGTTGATAAGTCGGGAATGACGGTGCTTCACAAAGCTTGCATTGAGGGCAATCTGTCACATGTGAAGTTTCTGCTGGATATGGGATCCAAATTCAACACAAAAGATCTTTCAGGTTCTACACCGCTTCATTATTCAGTGCTTCAGGGCCGAGAGGAAGTCGTCGACTTTCTCGCATCTCGAGCACCACACCCAGCGGACCTTGATCACAAAGACGGCAAGGAGAACACTGCTCTCACCCTAGCGACTATGCTCAAGAATCAGGAAATCATGAGCTCACTGCTACGCCATGGCGCTTCTTGTGATATACAAGGTCAACACGGGCTTACCGCGCTGCACCGTGCCGCCAACATGGGTTTCAACGACGGCCTAACACGCCTGGTAGCCAAGACGGGCAACATCAATTTGGCAGACAACAGGGGCTACACTGCCCTTCATCATGCAGTAAATAGCGAAAAGGCTGATACTGAGACTGTCAAAATTTTGTGCACCGGAGGAGCCAAAGTGGAAGTGAAGCAAGAACATGGATACACACCGCGGCAACTGGCAGGAGTCCTAGGAAAGGAAGGCTTTGCTCTTCAATTACTTGCCTATGAGGGTTTCGCTCGCAGGGCGCAACTCATGGGAAACGATGGGACTCGTAAACAGAGGAACGCAGGCTAATACAATCATGGCTTCTTGAAGGGTGTGCCTCATGCAGTGTTGGACGTGATAATTAAATTTAGTCATCATGCCGCGTGCGTACTATGTCCCTACTTTTCGTAAAAGTTAAAGGTTCCTCCGTTAAATGAGCCGTTGATTTGCGTAGCTGTGCCGATTACAATATTTTGCTGGCCGCCTGTCCCGTTGTGCACAACCTGCTTTCCCGGCCCAAAGTTGTTTAAAATTATGGATGAGTGGTATGGCTCATGATCAACCTCAATCTTGCTTATCAACCTCTCCATCTGTTTCCTTGTGGCAGCCTTGACTGTATAGTTTGTCGCCAGGAGCTGCAAGTCCGACATGATCCCATTCATCAATATCTCGACCTTTTCCGCCTGGGGAATGGTCCTCAACGCCCGGATATATCTCTCGGCGCGCGTGGCCTCGGCGGGGATGATGACGGTTTGGAAAATATCAAGAAGTACTGCGGCCCTATCAGTACATTTTTCGAGGACGGTGCTGAGAGGGGCATGGGACTCGGGTTCCATAGCATCTTCGACGAGGCCATCAGCAGCCAGCTTAAGGGTATCCTGAATAAGAGGAAGGCGTGAGGCTGCATCGCTGAAGGAATGTGGGAGGTCTGAAGCATCTGCAGCGGTGCGGTAGATTTTGATGGAGGCTTCGACGATGGTGATAATGGCCGAGATGACGCCCGTGACTTCAGCCATTGTGATCCTTGGCTTGATGGAGAGAAGCTGATTCCGTATATGGCTTAAATGCAAATTGATGGAGGGGGGCTGAGCCTCGTGTGCTGCCCGATGTTTCAGCCCAAGGGACACACACAGTCAGCCGCCACGGTTACACGGCGCCCTCGGTGTCGGGACTGGTAGGCTGCACTTATTGATCAAGACTTGACCGAATGCAAGTTGATAGTTGAATCACTAAGGTGGCTGCAGTTTCTGACCCGGGCTCAGAAAGAAGTTGCCTTGCATGGAGAGTTTGCCTCGGGCGAAACTGCGCCCCCCCAAGCCCCTAAATACACGGCCGTCGCCCATGCGTTTGAGACAATTCTTTGCAATTCATCAAAATTTTCGCCTGCCTCTCTACTCTTAACCAATCGCAACGAAGCCCACCGTCAGCATGTCGCACACGGGTACAACAAAAGCCCAGGTTCTCGACTCACTGTCCTCACTCAACCCGCCCCTGAGCCTGATGGTCAATTCGTGTCGCCACATCGGCCTGGCCCAGAATCAGCTCCCGGCCTTCAAGGTCGTCGCAAAGAATCTTCCGGTCCTGACCGACGTCTTCTATTCCATCGAAAACCGCTTGCAGTTGCCTGCCGCAGAGACTGATCAGGTCAGTGGCAAGTACCCCGTCATTTACCGGGCAGCCATCGCGTGCGGTGGACGGATCCAACTACTCGAAAGTCTCTTTCAAGCTGTCAACAACAGCCAAAACAAGGATGATGCTTATCGCCACGCCGTTGGGCAAGGGAAGACCTTGGAGAAGGTGATGGAGGAGATGCTGCAGGATGCCCTCAGTGCAGCCGTGCTCCCCTTGGTCGAGAGAGAACATGTTGCGGCACTCAACCGCGCGTTGGAACAAGTCAAGAGCCTTTCCCTCTCTCTGGAGGGCCAGTCTCGGGGTGCACATATCACCTGCAACAACAGCGGCGAGGGGCACCAGTTCAATCAGAACGGCGGGGGCGGCATGTACAATTGCTCGAGTGGGTTTCAGGTCAATGGCCCGAACGATGGTGCGACTTACAACTATTGGGGCCGACAGGAAAGCAACAAATGAGGTATCAAGTGGTTGGGGTTCATGCTGTACGAGCTAAAGGGGGGCGCGGTACCCTGTCTTGAATCTGTTGTGCAGCTCTTAGGCCTTGAAATCGAGGTGGACCGAATGAAAAAAGGGATTTCGTATATACGCACAATAAATGGTCTTGAAAACACGAGTTATTCTTCGGGAAGCTGTCGAGTCTGGTCGGGCTGGTCCTTCATCGCCACTCGCTTTGACAGATCTCGATTTGTAAATCTCCCAGTAGTACCTCAAAACCCCACACCCCAGTAAAACCACTACAAAAACAGCCATGGGCGTCATAGGCCATCCGATACCCCTCTCCCATGCATGTCGCAGAGCAAAGTACAGGCCAGCCCCAACGACCCCAATGATTGATGCAGCGGTGAAGCAAACACTCAGAATCTTGACGAGTGTCCATTCGTCTCCGTAATACTTGCACTCAGACCAAGTTACGAGACTCAGCAAGATAAGTAGGTGAGGTTGGACCTGGAGAGGCACATTAAGGCTTTAAACCACGTTGTAGACACCAAGTGGGATGCCAGCGAAGGCTCATGAAAGATGCATGAGAGGATAAACTCCGCCGGTGCTGTGACGTCGATAATTCTTGATGATTCGGGGCAAGAGCTGTTGAGTGATGACGGTCAATATCAGTTGTTTTCTGCCTTGCAAGAGAAGATGTGTACGATTACCGGTATCGACCAGCATACTCCTCCAGCCATTCTCAGGGTGTTTGCAGCAACAGAGTTGTTCATAGCAGAGAAGCGTGTTGGTGTTCTTATTGTGTCTAGCCTCGGTTGAAGATATAACTTGGATCTACAACAATGAAGGCGAATGATGTCAGGCTAACGGCTCCTGAAGGTGAACGATGACTGACAATGAAGATTCCGAAACAGTTCATTTATTATTCAGTGCCCTCTTTTATAGAAGCTCAAAACACCATGGTCGGCGATCAGGAACTAGTGTTGAACTGGCCAATCAGAGCCATGGCCCTAACAACTTTGTCTCGACTTCAGTTGAACGCTCCCTCATTTTTTTCTCCTTGCAACAAATCTAAACCTTTCACAAGACCTCTATTAAAGTATCTCTCCTGCTCTGATCTATGAGCACTTACATTCCTTTTTCCCCCGACGCCTTGACTACGACCAGATGGCTCGCCGTCTCCCGTCGTGATCCCACCCCCAATTCGTCCTTTCTCTATGGAGTTTAGGTCGAATACTATGTAATCGCGCACAGGCTATCGTCGTCGCGGTCGTTGAGATTAGAACGGCTTGGACGGTGGACCCAAGAGCTGAACATCACGGGTGCGCATCTTCACCGGCAGTTCAAGAGGCATTTTGAAGTCACGCCAAGATCATTCCCGGCATCATTCAGCAAGGCCAACATGACGTCTGATGGCGACACTGTGCCACATCAGACTACCAATCAGACCTGCTAGGCTTGGCACTGTTCAGACAGAGAAGACGTCTTCTCGCCGGATCTCCCCCTCAGCTTGGACGTTAACGATGGACTGAACGATGTCTTCTTCGCCTTGCCTAACATTTAAAGCCCTTCAGAGGAAACATGTACTGAACCGGATCAGTCTAAGACTTGGGACTTTGATATATAGCAACTTTTGAACATTGGGGACGTATTTTATTATACAGAAAACGAATAGAATCCAGACAGGCCTTTTTTTTCCTCCTAAGGCCTTACTCGTTTCTTCGAGCAAGCCCAGGGTAATCAACGAGCTCCCATCATCAATCAAGATAGACTACGGTCCTTCCCCCTTGCCATTCCCCTGAAACATTTCCGTCCTACCCAAGACAGTGCTAACTAAAAAAGATCATGGCCAGTCATAAACCCATGTACAAGGCACTTGCCGACTTTTCTTGTTTCTCGGGGAAGCTTTTCCGTGAAATCATTAGTGATCTTTGATGAAAAAGAGTGGCATATTGCTCCACTACAACATACCCACTTCTTTTTTAATCGCCTTGACGTACTCGGGAACCAGGAAACTTCCCGTTGTACCAGAACCAGTCTTTTGCCCGTAAATATCCGGTGGACTAATGGTAATCGTCTTGACCAGTTCATTGTTGGCATCCGCAATAAGTCTATCGACATCGCGGTGAATAATGTCGGTTGAGAGGTTATAGATCTCGTCGACGTCATCAATGTCATTCCAGACGCGTGGGTTCAGCTTTCCTGCAAATGCCTTGTTGCCCTGCATGGTATCAGAGATGGAAGCCGTTCCGGTAAGATGAAGTAGAAGACTCTGCGTCGTCTTCTTGGCTAGGCCAGCGAGAATGGCCTTGACGCTTGCCATGTGGTCGGTGTTGCCGGCGTGAAGGACAATGTCGGCCTGCTCGGAAGCATCTTGGATAATGTCAAAGTCCTCGAAAGTTCCCTTGATAATCTTGATGCTGGGATATCTCGATGTAAAGGGCTCATTGGGCTTTCGGAGTAGAGCTGTAATTTCCAACTCTGGATAAGTCGATTGGATGGCGTCGAGGACGCTGCCTCCAATGAAGCCGGTACCTCCAGTGCTGCTTGGTGTCAGTGCCGCCACGTTGTTAAAATTGAGAGCAGACATACATGAACAACTTAGTGGGAGCCATGATTAATTAAATACCTTTTCGGTTGAATTACCCTGAAATATCCTGAACTCTTGTCCTCCTTATATCTTCCCCATAACCATGATATCGCATGACGACTCGCAAGCGAGTCCCCACCAATCGATCCTGCTTTGTAATATGGTTTCCGACCTTAGCAAAGAGCGTATCCATTCGGTGCATTATTTGGCCGTTTCGTTTTGAAGGATCGTCGCCAGGGATGACAAACACCGACTTCGGATCACTTTTCGGCCGAATCTTCGGACAGATGCAATTGGCTAACAGCACCGTCGGAGTAGGTGTCTGATACGGACAACAATAGCAGGGAAGTTAGTTATACGGAATAGGTTCATCCCCGTAACACTGTGTTAGCATTGGGATATGATGCTATGATGTGTTGGAAATGTGTTCTTTATTACAGTTGAAATCGGGATAACCGATGAAGAAGATCGTTCATCCCCGTACTGCGACTATTGCTAGCCTCTGGGAGTTCACACTTCATGGTGAGTCGGCCCCAGTTGTAAAGGTTCCTTCAACTCACTAAACTCATTAAAATGCAATCGATGGCAGCACAAACTATTCCCATGTCTAAATCAAATTCAATAGCAAAACTCCTACTCTAGCCTAACCAATGACAGCGAACAATCTTCTCTCGTCGCCCATGAGCGGAACGTCAAAGTGATGAAATGATCCATCAGCATCACCATACATGGTACCATTTTCGCTCCCGCGAACCCTCTTCACCACCAGTCAGAATAAGAAAATCCCCAACCCCAATAGTTTTCACTCTCTTCATCATCTCCAGGATCCTCAGGGTAGTCGATCTCTTGCTGGGTATCGTCATCTTCGTAGAAATGGTACTCGTCCTCCTCGTAATGGTAGGATCCACTATCCTCCTCTGGCTTCTCATAGTGATAGGAATCATCATCTTCGTCATCGCTTGCTATGTCACCCGCGCGGGCCATGAAACATCTTGCGGTTGGTATGCCATGTCCGCCATGGTTCACCGGCGCCTTGGGCATTGTCCCAGCTGCTCGACCTCCAGGGGGGACGGGTTGAGTGCCAACGTGGGAGAAGGGTTGATGACGCATCTGGGCTGTCTGCCCACCCCAGTTGGCTTCTGGTGATCTATTGTCTGACATTGTCTGCTTGGTGGATCTAGCCTTTGCCCCTCGAACTCTAAACATATAGAGGAGAAACAGGGCCATGAGTCCGAAGAAAATCATTGTGGAAAACTGGTCTGCTGGGATGCTTGATAGCTGTTGGTAGGTGTAGATCAGACCTTGCGAAAAAGGATAGATAGCGGTGTAGGTGATGGTGAAAAGTGTAAGCCATTGCCCTAGGAATATGTCTGGTATAAATACTCATTTCTCAGGCGAGAAAAGAATTCACTAGGTTGACGAAGATGGGCTAAGGAGTGATGTGTCAGTCACGAGAACCTCTTCCTGCATGGCGAACTCTTCTATCGCTTTCTAATCTTTATTGGTCTCCTTTTATCCAAACATGTTTATGGGGCTCCTTTGCAGGCAGACAACGAAATTTGGGTATCATATGACGCCTATGAATGAATAATTAATAAAGGAACATCCTAAACTAGAAAATGCTACAGGATGCAGTAGATTACTGAAAGGGAACAAAGCCAAAACACGTGTCATTGCGAAAGCAATGCCAAACTCATGTAGTCTTTTCCTTGGTGCAGCATGAAAAAGAATTGGACAAAGATTAGGTCACCATAACGAGCTTGGCAAAACATAGCCTTCGCTTTGGTGACTTGTCTAGACAATCACTGTCCGCGGCGCTCTAGTGGCGGGAATTAGATCGTTGCTCTTAGAAAGGTTGGTTCCTCAACAAATTAAGCGCCCCCTCCATTTTCTTTGCCAGGGAAAGAAGAGGTAACCAGTCAAAGAAAGGATATATCGATTTTATTTTCTAGGCCTTTCATGAGAATTCTCCACTCAAAGATAAACACAACAAAGTTGGGTTGTGGATGAAGGGATCCACTGTGTTGGAATTGGGATGTGATGTTATTATGTGTTCTTTGTTATAGTTGAAGCCGGGATACCCGACCCAGAAGATCGTGGATGGGGGGACTGTCTCACTTCAAATATCATGGAAGCATCACATGATGCAAGTATTGTTCTATTATACCATTTAACCTATCGAAATAGTGTCTTAATTAAAGGAACTAGATTTTGTATGCCCTTCCTAAGCCCTCACAGCCCCAGAAGCTAAGTCACCACGTGGAAAATGAGTCTATCAGTATCACCATCGAGGGACTCTCATCACTCCTAAGCTGTCCTTCACAAGCGCCCTTTTTAGAAGAGCCAGTTCTCACACCTTTAGTCGAAATCCTGTTCATTATTGTAGTGGTGGTCATCGAAGTCGTCGCGGATGACACCTCAGTAGCCATTATCTTCTTCTTGTTCATCCTCTGTGCCGTCTTCCTCATGTTCGTTCACTTCGTACGCACTGGGACTGTAATGATACTTTCTAGGATCTCCTGGGTGGTGATTTATCATGTGAAGCGAACCCTAGTTCGTATCACGATCTTCATCATCGGTTATCCCGACTTCAACTATAACTAGTTCGTATCACATCAACAGCCTTATGAGGCTTGAAGACTCTCGTTGAAATGTCATTGCCGGCAACACCATCAATTCCCATTTCTAGATCAACTAAAATACCAAAATACCAGCCCGTCATTCTCGAGCAAATAGTCTCATCTCTAGTCTCATTCGCACTCCATCCGGAGGGGACCTTATCATGACCAAACAATCCAGTTAGCATCACTCCTTTTCAATCTTCAAGGCGGTGAGGTTGAAAAAGCGCTCCGCCAATGGACGGTCGGTCCCTGAGGAGTCAGCCTGATGAGGGCTATTTGCCTGTTACTATTCGCCGCGAAGGTAGGCTGTGCTAGGGGGTTCAGCCCCAAGCCTCAGCGCGTAGAGCCTGATATTCAGAATTTCCCTCGCACAATTTTATCTCATCAGTTCCAGTTCTTCAAGGCCCTCTCATTCTTCGAGGGCTACGCTCCATGAGCCATGGATCCTCTCTCAATCGCGGCCTCGGTGGTGAGTTCCAAGGAAAACAATTCACATCAATCCACGAGCTCGTTGCTAATAAGTCTTGTAGGGTGCACTAACCGCCACTTGTCTGAGCACATGCAAGAAGCTATCCGACCTCGCGAGTAACTATCAAGACGTCCCCCCGGTCATCGCAATGATATGCACCGAAACAACAGTCATCAACATCGCACTCTCCGAACTTCAAAAGAACATCCTTCAAAGACAAGACCTGTCTCAGGCTTGGGCGTCAAGAACAGATGTACTGGTTGCTTTTGAGACGGCACTTACTGGATGCATGATCGTCTTTAGTTGTCTAGAAGCAGAAACCAGGCAACTTCAATCACTGACACCAAATTCGTCGGGGATGAGGGTGTGGGCCAAGCTGAAATTTCTTTGGAATCAAGACCGACTTAAGGAGCTACTGTCAGCATTACGAGGACAACAGTCATCCATCAACTTTCTGCTTCAAGTTCTCGAGATGTACGTCTCTTGTACCAACCTTATTCCCTACAACTAAAACAGTCCTACTAGCAACACACTGTCTGACATCGAACGGAATATTCGAGATAATAAATCGGCAATCCAGAACCCCGCTTCCGAGGCCCAATCCCTTCGGTCGAATAATCCAAGCGTTAAAATGGAGTCTCAATCCATTTTCGATAATGAGAATACTCGACTGAGCCTCTTCGATGCGGATGCTATCTCGGGTGTCGCTCCTTCAGAACTAGACTTCGACTTCGATGGCCTAGTGCTAAACAGCCAAGCATATAGACGAGCGTTCGCTCGGGCTCAGTCCACTGCTGACCTGGAGACCCAAGCCCATGTGACAGAAGATATTAGTCTGCCTCTTTCCGATGGCAGCACAATTCGCAGAGTCAATCGAGATCTCGTGGACTTGAACCTCGCTACGGCCGTCGAGTCGTCTTCGCTTAGGCGTGTGAGTACCGTACTCGAAAGCCAGGAGTCCATTCCCGAGGAGGCAGACAATCCCTCGACCGATCAAGGGGAAGAATGTTTGAACTTGTCGCATCTGATAGGCTCCCCCGAGCCTACCTGTGGGAAATGTTCGGGGGCCATCATGGGCCAATTTGTCAGGGATCAGGACAAAATCTTTCATCCTGACTGTTTTACTTGCGCCGTGAGTACCCAGTTCCCTTTGGTTGAAATACCTACTTACGACCTGTCTTTCAGGACTGCGGCGAGACTATCAGAATGAAGTTCGTCCGACTTAAGGATGACCCTCGCACACAGATCTGTGAGAAGGACTGCTTCCGAAGGCTCGACCAACTTCATCATAAATGTGAGCAGGGCTTGGAAGATGCCTATGCCAAATCCGGCCACAAGTATCTTGTTGAACATTTCACGGACGAAATATCCCTTACCGACATTGACGCCGACACTGGTTCTCAAGAGGCTGACTTTTTGTACCGTGAGGAGAACAACGCCCAGGTCTATGGTGAGTGATGAGGGATTAACGAGCGATGAATGAGATATCTGACGACGGGTATTAGAGCATAACCGCATCAAGTATTTTGAACTCTTATGTTCATATGTAGACTTATTGTCCGCAATTTCGTGTGTAAATGGGTTCATCCCCCACAAGAGCAAAAGAGACGGTTTACGGCAACAGAGATGGTTATATCAGAGGATCTCGAAACTATTTATTAAATAGTTCTACTCATCACTTCGAATACAACTACCAATGCTTATTCTGATGATTTTTTGACCTCAACGGGAACGGCAGCCTCGGTCTGCACCTGAAGGCTCAACAAGTCAGGTCGCGAGTAATGCCCCACCAAGTCAAGATTCTGCTGCATCATGGCTCGCATCTTGAGGTCAACATCAGCATACAGAATACCCTCTTCTCCCGGCTCCAAAGGCTTGCACAGCTCAGAGCCGTCAGGTCCATAGATCATGCTGAAGCCACCACCGGGGCACCGAGCGTAGTCGAAGTTTTCCAATCTTGTGCTGGCTTTACCAGCTTCCGTTAGAACTTGGGAACAGACCAAGACAAAGCAGGCTCCTTCCATTGCCATCACCTGTGAAAACCTATTGCAGGCTGGAGGGGTCAGGTGATATGGCCACGGTTGACCCTCGAGCGGGTTCCAGCACAGGGGCCAGCTAGACACCTGGATATCAAGGTTTTGAGAGTACTGGTAGTAGCGGAGCAGAGGTTGAGTGTGCTCCCAACAGTTCAAACCGCCAATGTTACCGAAGGATGAAGGCACGACAGCTTTGAGGGACTCTGCTTGACCGTCGCCCCAGTATGCCCTCTCGACATGAGTTGGCTTGATTTTTCGTCGATGACCAACAATAGTGCCGTTCTCGTCAATGAATGACTATAGCAGAGTTAGTGTCTCAACTGACAGCAGCATACATAGATGGCTTGCCTGAGAAATGTAAAGGGATCCCCGATATCTTTCACTATACCCAAGCACAACAAAGACGCCGGCTTCGCGAACAGCGGCCTTGATCTCCTCCATTTCATCAGACTCCTTTTCAAGCGAATTGTGAAAATATTCGTTCATGAAGCCAGCATTGCTGACAGGCGAGTTGGCCCAAATTGTCCTAGACTTGTGTTAACTGGGTAGGTAGTCAACGGTAGGCCAAACCCAGCAACTGAACTCACCATGGGTATCCTGGGATGAAGATCTCAGGAAAGCCAACAACTTTGGCACCGTTGCCGGCAGCCTCTTGTATCAACCGTATCGTTTTGGCAACACTGCCTTTCAAGTCGTTCCAGCATGGCTCGGCCTGGATAGCGGCGACCTTGATAGGGGATGACATTGTGTAGATATGAAAGAAAAGTCAGGAATCGTAGTTTTGATTGTGTGTTGAACAATTCACGGTTGCATTCATGACTTTTATAGCGAATCGCCCCCCCTTGTTATCTGTCGTAACACAACTTATTCATAGCCTACGTGGCTACCCCGCAGTCTGCCACGAAGATCTCGGAATCAACGTGTCTTATCTCATTCCGATGACCAGCTCCAATCACTAGTTATCAAATATGGGGTCTCATTAGTCTGAAAATAAGCTTTACGACCCTGGCAGGCCTGGCTCGTCCCTGGACACAGCGACCAGTCTATCGGGTAACGCACCTATCAATGAAGCTATCGTTGCCGCTCACACGTGCCACAGGTTAAATACACGAGATTTAGTTTAGTGTCATGTTAACCTATGATCGGAATAGACATCTATTCCTTAGGTGATTCCGGTTCCGTAGCTGATCTCGGCAGATAAGCCAACCCTCAGATCGTGGCATTGGTGCGATTAGTGAGGCAAAACGGCTGGTGAGGCTCCATATGCATCAACACGATATTGGCCGTAAACACGTGGAAGGCAGCATGTTACACAAGGCTTGATTATGTCTCTGGTATATAAATATGATGTTTTTCCCCCGCATTCGTTTTCATCTCATCATTTTTCCGTTACCTTTTACCAAAATACTCTGCCTCATGAGAAGCACTTCAGTTGGCACTGACCCGCCTCATCATGTTTTACCGAGCAACCTTTAAGCCTGGAGACAAGTTTCTCTATGGCATATATGGCATCCAGTACCAAGGCCAGAGTCCTTCCGGACGGCAGCTAGATCTCATCGAAAAGTTCGACGAGCTCATCACCGGGCAAGCTCATCTCGATCGCATCACCGTTCCCGGCACTGATGGACTGGCCACTCAGATCTGGCTTTCATATTGGTGGCCAGACTCTCACGCAACATGGTGGTCCAAACCCGCCGTCAAAGAGTTCTGGGATGGTCTTCCAGAAGACGCAGGCATGTGGCGAGAAGTGCTTACGGTCTCGCCCAGCCGAGTGCAGAACGCATGCACTGCCGAGTTGAAGAATGGCCTCAATGGCCTTGGGGATATGGAACCGTTCAGTGACAAGATTGGATATTGGGGCTGTGTTCGCCATCGCATACCTGACGTCAATTTGGGCGACAAGCTTGCCTCTTCGCTGGAGAAGATGCCTTCACGAGTTCCGGAAAGAGCAGATATTCGTCCTGGCAGGACACTCATCACCAACTTTCCAGACAACATTTGCTTTCTTGTCGAAGGCCAAGACCATACGCAAATGTCGACAAGAGAGAAAGATTTATGGTTCGAAGAGTTTGATGAACTAGTCACAGGGTGGATGCAACATTTGGAAAAGGACACCACTGCCAACGGGCTTTTCGACGTCCGAATGGGCCACGTCTCAGAGTGTGGAACATTCAAAGACACAGGCCCAATCAACTTGAACCACAACAGGAAGATTGAAATGTTTTATTGGATGGACATGGGCAAATTTGAGAGAGCTGGGCGAGTTCACAGAGGTCACATCAAGCTCCGGAAACGTTGGATGGAAACGTACGGGCCAGGAGGAGAGATGGGGGATGGTGTGGGTAAGATAAACCTTTGGGAGGAAACGTCGATTATGAAGGGTTCGGATATCGTCGCTGAGTACGTTGGGTGTCGGGAGGGTACTGGTTTCATGGCTTATGACAAGACGGGTGTGGTCCATAGTGAGATAACAGTCTGATTTGAACCGTCGCTTATGGTCTTGGACATAAAGTATTTGAACCTCTACGTTGAATGAGAAGGGATTAAGCATTTATACAACGTGATAAATGGCATGTTCGAAGACGCGAGCAGTGTGTTAGAAAGGTATTGAATCCTAGTCTAACTCGTAGAGACAACAACCCAGCGAATGTTTACAGTAGTGTAATCCTCGTTGATCCGCCCTGCAACGCCCAAACAGAACCCCCGACCAGAATTACATTCGTAGCTGCCGTTGCCGACTTGGACTGCATCTACTTATCTATTACCCAGATGCGTTATTTATTTGGCGTGTTGACAGGTATAGAAGAGGGGTAAACATACGTGCGGAGCAACACTGAGAACCGCTCACTGCCCAAGCTTCGCATCCAGCCTTGGCGCACTTAGTCTGAGAAGAAGGCATGTTGGTCGAATGTAAATGGCTCGGGATCTCGTTGATCAGGGAATAATCGCGATTGGTTAGAATAATGATGTGTTGTTGATCAGGTTCACGACTGATATTTGGGTGAGGTAGGTGTAATTGAAAAGAATACATGTTTGGAAGAAATGGGGAAAATCACCCTCTTTATACCTGTCTGTAGAACCTATGGTTGGGGTATTGATTGGAGGAATCAACAACACAGGACCAACTCCCCACGAATAACGTTACGGACGTAGCCGCTCCCATCTTGTCCATCAGGCAGATGTGCCACCCATTTGCCAATCACAACACATTCTCCTTGCCATTGTAAAACAAACAAGAGTTTCATGATCTCATCTGACTATTTCCTGGCGCATAATTTCTCCACTTCGCAACGTCTCGCTCAGTTCAAGGCTAAGCGCTGGGACGGCCATTGCTGCACCTCCACCACGCCGTTGGGGAACGAGCCAGTCATTTACGCTATGGCATACCCTGCTCTATCCCTCCACTCTAGTATGATAGAGCGAAGGAAAGCTCTGTAATTGGCGGCATGAACTATCCCTTTTGGGGTTCGCTTTGATGATGGAATCACATGGATCGCCCGTATCCGCAGGTACAATGCTACATTACCGCCGGTCATTGACGATGGCAAGTTCTATCTAAATCACGGCGACGATAAGGGAGATCATATTCTAGTTGATCAGCATTTCAAATTCAGTGGTATCATCGATTTGAGGGGCTCACACTGCTTTGCCTGCAAATGCCTTCAACCCTCCCATTGGCTTCTTACCCGTGAAGAATCCTACCAGGGTGAGAATGATCTAGACAGCGACGAGATTACACGCCTGCTTAAGGAGAAGGGTCACCAAGATCTCGCTCGTCATGTTTGGAATTGTCGGTTATAACATAGGTTCGCTTTCTGCTGCGGATATAACCTTGCGGATTGGGACGGATTCCTAGGCCTCTTCCAAGGGCGTCGGGAGGCTATAGGTGGGCATATGGGCTTAGAGTGGGATAAATGGAGGTCTATCACGCTGCAAGGCTATGAGGATCATTTTGGGGTGCAGCTACTATTAGCCAGGCATTAGGTGTCACCAATTCTTTGAGTTCAGGGTATCTGAATACCTACACTCACCCACCAGCGAGGGTGAAGTAGCGATCGACAGGTTCCCACACAAGTCAAGATTCATATTTAATAAATTCGAGGCTCTCAACAGTGTTCACTATGTTCAGCAACAGAATTTCCTGTGACCTGTTGCCATAGTTATTGTGAGTAAAGTGGCCTTCTTGAGCAATGATGTGTACCTTTCCGTCCATGTGTAGATTAAAGCGCTCTTTTCCAAGCTCTATGTATCATCTTCCAAAGTTTACCTAATCATCTTCCTACTTACCGTCTCCCCCAGAAAAACACTAGTATCAAAACATTATAGACAAGCTTGAGAGCACCAGCCACGATAAATGCCAACCAGAACTGGTCCAGGCCTGCAAATAAGCCTGTCACGTATAGGCCTAAACAGCTACCGACCGTCTTGACGATGTTGATCACACCCATGGCCGACGTACGCTCGTCATCGAGAACACCAGCTGATATGAACGATTGTCGAGGGGCATTGTCAATCTCCCGTGTGACGATGCGGAAGATGAAGATGACAAGGGCAACATATTTGTTTCCCGGCACGGAAACCATGAGTAAGGAAATTGAGTTGATGGTGTGACAGAGCACCATGGTCTGTACTTGTCCAATAGATCGCGAAAGGGGTGATGAAGCCAGGTTGAGCACCGAAGATATAATGCCAGCAGTGAAGGTTGCAGAGCCCAGGGCCCCTTCGGGTATATCGTACTCTCGCTTGAAGAAATATGTCATCCAAGAGATCTGCGCGAGACCAGAACCGACAAAGTCAAACGCCATGGCGACGGAAAGCTTCCATATGAAGCTAAATGAGGCGGGTGTAAACATGCGTTTCTCCTGAGAAGTTGCGCTACTAGGTGATACGGTCCTAGAACTAGCAGCGCCATAATCAGGGGTATTCTCGCCGAGAAGAGGCTCCCTTTGACGCTGCTCTTCGTCTTCACCTTCGTACTGACTTGAAGCCGGAGATGAACAGCTCTCTTTCTCGATCGCTGCGTGCTCAACCTCCGAGCTAAGTAGCAGGGAGCAGAAAAGCTTCAAGACGCCGATGCCAGCGTATCCAAGAAAGATGATTCGGAAGCAGTCAATCTTTTCAACGCCCGAGACTTCCAGGGCATCGATAACCCAACCGGTGAGAAGGTTGCTGGCAGCGGTGCCAAACATGCCTAGCATAGACCACCAGGCAAACATGTCGTTACATGTCTCTGGTGTGCTGAGACGAGCAATGGCGGATTCTTCAACGGCTTTGAAGGGGTCAATCTCATTTGCGCTGGTCTCGTTAGCTCATTCCTTCAGAAAGAAAGATTAGAAACTTACCTCGGGTTAATAACTGCAACAATACTAGCCAAGAGTAAAAGCCAGAAGTTGTCCAAAAACACAAACGCTCCTCCACCAGCACACATCAACAGTGCGCCAATAGCAGCAGTGACTCTCACGCCCATGCGATCGCCAACATACGTGAGCACAAAGCTAATGGCAAGATCACCAACAAGCGTGAGAGTCATGAACAGTCCGATCTGTGTATCCTCAAATCCAAGAGCGTTGAGGTACAACGCGAGGACAAAGGTTGTGCCACCATAGCCAAGCAGCCTCACGAAGCGAAGCAAAATCAGAATCTTGAGATCCCGGCTTGACCGCCAGAGGGCGCCGGCTCCTATGCTCGAGAAGAAACCCGTTGCAAGGTTCCATAATCCCATCGTGACCGAGGGGTCCAGGATCAAGGAATGAAAGGGGGCAGAGGATCGGGCCGTGCCGGAGAACGATGAAAAGTGTAAACAGAAAAGAACTTGACCGCAAACTACAAAGGCACTAAACACTAGGGAGACCAAAACTTTTCCATATTTAAGGATCCAGACCAATCCACGGGACCGGAGTAACTGCCGGCATATGACCGATCTTGTGCCCATCCAGTATGTGCAACATTTATGCGGGCCCGCAAAGTGGAATGGAGAGGCGGTCTGTCTCAGTTGGCGTAAGCCAGGAGGGTACCCAAGAGGAGTTGGTACACTTGAAGAGGCAAGGCGCGGCAGCCGATGGCTTGAGATTCTTGCCCTCTTTGGTTTGGTTGAGACACGGTTAAAGGGACGGGATCGGTTAGGATCCAATGAAACGTGTTGAGTTATTGTGGCTAATTCTAGAGTGAGTCTTTCTCAGCAGAGGGATGGTCGTGGGGGTCTGAGGACATGAGGGCACTTGGCCACCATTTTTCAAGCAGCCGCCCATCTCTCTTCCCTCTGCGAAATCCCCTCAACGCTTCCGTCATGCACCCTCCGCCAGTCCCAATACTCTGCGAGCCGCTTCTCGGCATATCCGGCATAGTCAAAGTCGATAGACCCAGTTGATGTCTCAGCTTGGATAAGAGCGCAAAGACCCCTTGGCAGCGGGTCAGCCCGATCTTTCAGATCTCGGCACATGTTCCTTATGAGAGGCAAACTCACCAGTAGAAGCCTGGGAATCCTCTAAAAGAGTCCACTTGGGCCATTAGATGATTCACTTGGGCTTCGCTAACGGACGGGATATGTGCATTATCCCCGTCTTGCTGCAGCCGATCGATTTCGGAGAGATATTCACGGATAAAGGCTCGACGGGTTGACCTTGTAGGGAGGAGAGTGTAGTCGCATTCGAAACCTGTCCATTCTGCAAAGTGGTTGGCTAGTTCGAATGCCCTTGGACAGTAGGTGGCATGTCTGGCAATACGCCACAAGCGCTGCGCTCAGCAATGCACGACAAGATGTGGAAATGGGATGTATCACTTACTCATAATCGATAAATCGGACAGATGCGGCCTCTGTGGGTTCGGTCTCGTCCTGGATTATGATGTTGCCGCATAGGAGATCGCCATGTCCGAGCACCTGGAGGATGGACCCTTAGCTTATGACGGACTGAGAGAAGATGCGACATCGTACCAATGGTTCCGGTTTGTCACCATTTAGAAGCAACTTGTCAGTCACGTAGTGAAACTGTTCGCGGAGCAGGGCCTTATCCGCCTTGGACCGCTTCGGTTGACTTGAAATAGCGTCAAGCCACTTCTTTGCCGTCGCCCAAACGCTGGGCTCATGTTCAAGACTGCTCTGCTGATCTTTGGACTCGACGATAGGAAGTATCGTGTGCCACCGAGCAAGTTCTCTTGCGACTCCACGATAGATGACCGGGTTTGCCATGTCAGAGACGGAGCATGTTCTCCCGTCGATGAATAGGTAGGCGTGGCCATTGGCAAATCGGACCAGTGGCGACGAAGACAGCTTTTTCTCCGCAAGTAGCTGATGTACTTTAAGCTCCTCTTCCAATAGTCAGACATGCTTCAAGACGATGTAGGTGATGAGAACAAACTATTGCGATCGATGGTGATATCCGTCCCGTCTCCATAGACCTTGACCAAGACTGCATCATCCGCAGACGCATCAACGGACCGATACATCACCTTGAAAAGCTACAATATTTCAGCACCTACCCAAAGCGATAGTCAAGTCCACTTACTCCATTCGTAGTTCCCTGCGTCAAGGGCTTCACCTCAAGTCTCTCCTCTGCAACTGCAGCAGCAGCAGCAGCAGCATCGGGGAACAGAAACTCCGAGAGACGGAGGCTTGAGCCCTTGGCGTCGTCCTTGTCAAAGACCTGGTTCACAAACGGGACTTGCATTTTCCACAAGCGAATAGGAGGTGAAGGAAGGGCTTTTGGTTGAAAGAGTGAAGCAAGGATAGGAGGTCTTGTATTAGAAAGGAAGAGAGAATGGATGACGCGCAAGTTTTTTTTGCATGCCTAGATTAGTATGCATGCAGGACGGGAATGGTGGACCTTTTCTGTCTCACTTGGTATCTTGCCTAGCCTCTGTAGAGGCGGCACAACTCCATCAGCGGTAAGGATCGACTCTGTAGCGTGGCGCTGAAGTGAGACAGTTGACTCTCCCGCAACACGACATTCCGCCTCTGTTTGATGAGACTGGCGTTGTGTTACACCAGTAGAAGCTTCTATCACCATGTCTGCCACTAGACACGGGCTGGCTTGGCTACAGTCTGAGCGGCCGCAGCCGCAGCATTCCCGAGATCGCGCAACGCTTGGCATGTTCGGTGGTGTTTGACCGAAAGTCTTGCACATCAAAGAGACGTTAAGCCGTGGCTTTATGGCTTTATGAATGAGTCTTGGAGATATAAAGAGCGTCTTCTCACCAGGCAAAGCCACAAACACCATCTCACTACTCTCATCTATTTACAATGGATTCCAAGAACAGCCTCTTGTACAAGAACTTTCACAAGCACCCCGCGGCTTTGGTCGAATCGGCCTCTGGGATTTACCTTCACACGAGCGATGGTCGCAAGATTCTTGATGCCACCAGTGGTGCAGCAGTTGCCTGTCTAGGCTATGACAACAAGGAGGTTCAGAAGGCGGTTGTTGATCAGTTGGTCAGCGTGCCTTATTGTCATCCGGGATTTTACAAGACCAAATCTGCTGAGGATCTTGCCGATTTCCTCGTTGACTCGACTAATGGGCAAATGTCCAAAGCCGTCCTGTGCGGGTCAGGTTTGACAAGCGGCACCGAGTAGTGTATGAATGATACTGACATAAACCTTCAGGTTCCGAAGCTGTAGAGGTTGCTCTGAAACTCGCCAAGACACACTTCTCCCATCTCGCCATCCCCCAAACCGAACGATGCCATTTCATCGCCAGAGTCGGAGCATGGCACGGAGCCACTCTTGGTGCCCTGACACTCGGCGACTTTAAAGTCCGCAAGGATCCCTTTGTTCAGCTCATCTCTCAGAACTCGTCTCGTGTATCGGCTTGCAGCACTTATCGCGGTCTGCGCAAGGGCGAGACTGAGGAGGCGTATGTGCAGCGTTTGGCACAGGAGCTTGACGACGAGTTCCAGAGGGTTGGTCCTAATAAGGTCTGCGCTTTTGTGGCCGAGACTGTTGGCGGAAGTGTAAGTCTAGATGATCATGCTTTGCAAACCAGACACTCACCCTTTATAGGCCAGCGGATGTGCCATGCCAGTTAAGGGCTACTTCCCTTCCATGAAGGCCGTATGCGAAAAGTATGGAGCCCTCCTTATCCTCGACGAAGTCATGTGTGGCATGGGCCGCACCGGATCTCTTCACGCATTCGAGCAAGAAGACGTCGTCCCAGACATTCTAGTCGTTGGAAAGGGTCTCGGAGCTGGCTACGCTCCCATCTCAGCCGTCATGCTCAACACCAAGCTCGTCGAGTCATTCCAAAAGTCCGGAAAGGGCTTCGCTCACGGACAGACGTACATGGCTCATCCTCAAGCTGCTGCGGCGGGGCTCAAAGTGCAGCAGGTTATTCGAGATACGAATATGGTTGCTCACGTTCAGCGTATAGGAGATTACTTAGGATCACGGCTCAAGGAGAGACTACTTCCCCTTCCTTGGGTTGGAGATATCCGCGGCAGGGGCCTATTCTGGGCAGTGGAATTCGTCATTGACAAAGAGTCCAAGGAACCATTCCCCTACAGCCTCGGACTCCACGGAATGCTACACTCGAAGGGAATGAGCAAAGGCTATGAAATTTCTCTCTTCAACGCCAACGGTGGATACGACGGCTACAGCGGCGACCACTTCCTCATTTGCCCTCCTTTCATCGTCAACGAGGCTGATGTCGATGAGATTGTGGACCGAACCGCACGTGTCATTGAGGATACCTTTTCGGAGTTGGTCAACTCGGCAGTATGGGAGAAGATTGCCATCCAGATGGATATTGCTGCCGAGGCTCCGGTCACGGATATTGCAGTTGAAGAGACACTGGTTTCTGTCAACTAGTGTTAGGATAATACTAGCTCTCGGGGTGCTGTAAATAGATATATAGTATAAATAGTTCACGCTACACATTATACCTTAGGAAGTGATCGCCGCTGTAGCCGTCGTATTTCGCACGTACAGTCGGCTACAGATCTCGCAAAGCGTCACGTTTGGTGGCACCATTCATACTGTCAAAATCTTGAAAGAATCATTATATGCACGAGGCAATAGCCAAGTCCATGAGTTGTATTAGCTAGAGTCAAACTACCCTAATGTCCACGATAGAAATCATTGAATGGCCGTGAAGATAAGACGCCACGCCCTTGCTTTCCCACAAGCCTGAGATCTCACCTAGAAGAGATTCAATTTAAACTCAAGCTCAGAAGTCTGATCTGTGAGCTTCTTAATAGCCTCCCCAATCCTAGGCGCATCCCGATCCCTATCGTAAACTTGCTTCAACTCCCAAACCTCATTCTTGACAGCCTGGCTTGCCTGCCTGAGAGCCTGCACCCTCTCCGCAAGCTCAGCTCGCTCGCTCGGAGGGAATTCAGAATGGTGCTTCCCGACGAGTAGGGGTGCGGTTTTTCTATCACGGACGAGGTCGTTGAGAGTGCGGGTTTTGACGCGCAGGCGATCTATGACACGGTCCATGCACTCTTTCCTCCATGTTGATGATAGGCGCTCTCCTTCGTGACTGACTGGATCCAGAGCTGGGGCAGGCAGCGCGAAATCCGACGTCTGATCCATCAGGGCCAAGGCTCCGTCGAAGGAAGAGTCGGTGTTGCGGGTGCTGGGGTTGCCGGCGTCGGCGCCGGCGTCTCCAGAGGGGCGAGTAGGCTGAGACATGGTTGTAATTAATGTTTCTTTCGAAATGTGATGGAATATGTTAGGTTGATAAGTAAAAGCTTGGTGTAAAGAATGGTAGTGTTGATGTGCTGATGATACTGAGAAAGAGAAAGAGGATTGGTCAAGGCAAAAGTGAGTACTTATATCTTATTACATCCCCCAAGTCTGACACATATATACGATTCATTGTCACTGGAGTGTTGTGTTTAACTGTTCTATGGGTACCTATCGAGGAGAGTATGCGAACATCACAGAACGCATTCCCGGTGGCAGTGAAGAAGTGAAAGGAGAGTAGGACAGCGAATAAAGGCACGAAAAGTTCAAAATCCGTAGCTTATTCACTTATTATTTCTTTATTAGTTGCCAGCCTCTGATCCACAGAACAAAGGGCCCGACTACGTGACTGTTCCGGTTGGCCTGTTGAACAAAGATTCAGGTCCCGGAAAGCCTTTGCATCCCAGAAGAATTCTCGCGAGGTTGAAAAGGAGCCTCGAATGACTTTAGGAGAAATAACATGCTGACATCGCATCGGGTTTAATCAGTATTGGCGGCTCTAGGTCGATCCTCAATTCAACTTCTTCATCTTTTACTCCCCCGCCTGATGGGTTCAAGCGTGAAGGTGCAAGCTAGACTTGACGATGTGACTGCAGCACAAGAAGAATACCATGAAGCTGATTTTATTAAATACCACTTAGGAACAAGAGTGCGATTATTTTTCTCTTGAGAAAGTGAATGAAAATAACACGCTAAACCTTGCTCTTCATCAAGTCCATGTCTCATCTAGAAACTGTTGCAAATGGCCTCGAGCCCCTGAACCTGAATCTTGAGCTTCTCAATAAGATCCCCGAGAGCATCTCCATCTACCCCGGGGATGTACATATTAGTCAACTCCTTGATATCCTCCTTTGCCATATCAACCTTCAGCTTCAGAGCATTCACCCTTTCCTTGGTCACTGCGTAGTCCCGCTGAAGCTGTTCCAGTGGTCCCTCCCGAGAAAGCAGACGGGCCGTCTGTGGGTTCTGGACAAAGTGCTCCATATCCGAGGTCGTGGCAGCAATACGGGCCAAGATCCGCTGGATATTATCCTGCCTCCAGCTTTCTGGTAGAGCCTCGTATAAGACTGCTACATCTGTAGGAGCAGTGAGCCTTTCGAGCTGGTCCATGATGGCCTGAGTGTTGATCGACTCGTTGAGGGTGCCAGTCTGGCTGTCAAACTGGCCGTCTTCGACGGAGCGGGGGACGCGAGACATGATGATGATCTGTATTCTCTCTGAAAGTTTTTGGTGTAATCCGTTCGGCTGATGGGTGAAAGCGTGGTGTTGGTAATTTGAGTGTTATGAGAGAAAGCGGAGTGGCCAAGACAGTGGCGAGTATTTATGTCTTGTTTGATTCCTCAAGTCCTGGAGCACCTGTGTGAGCGATTCAGTGCAAGTGAGGCGTGTTCCGAATATTCACCAACGTGTTTAAGTGTTCTTTGCGTGCCTAGGAGAACATCAGAGTCCATCCCCAGCGGCAGTGAAAAAGTGAGAATGAACGCACGAAACTTCCAGGTCCGCAGCTTATCAGTTATTCTTCTTTGTTCGTTCTCGGCCTCTGATCTACAGGAAAAAGTCGCAACTATATACGTGTTCAGGGTAGACTTTTGAACAAAGTTGCCAACTGCCTTCATATCACCGAAAATTCTCGCGGGGCTCAACAAAATCCTGGAATAACTTTTCGAGCCGTTGGACGGTAGACTTCCACGAGGTCAAGCTGGGACAAATGGTAGTAGATACATCCTTGCTTTAATTTCATCATTCTAAACTCTCTGTCACAAGGGACAAGCTAGATCATATGACTACTGTGGTTATGGCAGACGGAAAATAGCATGAAATCGGTTTTATTAAATACTAGTTGTGAAAGCAGAGCGACTGTATTTCTCTCAAAGATGGGAATGAAAATAAAGGAAAGTCTGTCTTGTGGAGACATGAGCACAAAGTTCTCCCACACCCTCCAGTGTTGCCGAGAAGTCATTACTTCTAACATGATATGCCCTCAGAGCATAAAGCTTACACAACTTCGGCCACATCCTCAAAAATTGCGTCATTGAGGCAGTCAACAATAGAGTTGCCATTAGTCAACCCGGAAGTCAAACAAGTCAACGCCGCTCCCACGGCAAAAGGACCAAGGGCAGCCGTGCAGAGTGGAACATTAATAGCGAGCTCAACCACTGAGTTGTCGGCAAGGTCAAGGCAAGGCTCGGGGAGCGACGTGATACAAGTCTCAGAGAGGGCATCTTCAAGACATGTCACAACAGTCTCGCCAAGAGTATTCTCAGTGATGAGATCTGTACCCAAACAAGTGGCGACGTTACCAACTGCGAAACCTCCAAGGGCAGCTGTGCAGACAGGAATAGCTGCAATAAGAGCAAGGCCATCTGTATCGGCAAGGTCCTGGCAAGGCTCAGGTACCGTCGCGCAAACTGGGTCCGGGCTGGGAACTGATGTAGGTTCCACGCAGAGAACGCCGTCAGTGACGGTACCTGTACCAGAGTCGAAGCCGAAAGCAATACGCAGACATTCAACGATGCTGGAACCCTCAGTCGTCTCAGTGATAGATCCAGTGGCGAGACAAGTTGCTGCGCTTCCAACTGCAAAGGGGCCAAGAGCGACGGCACAGACAGCGACATCTGCGACAAGTTCCAGGCCGTTGGACTCTTCAAGGCTGACACATGCATCTGGTAGAGTGGTAATGCACCTGCCCTCCAGAGCAGTCAAGATACAGTCCGCAATGTCTGATCCAACTGTGAAGGGCGTGAGGGATGTTGCGAGACAGGTGGCAATGTTTCCAGCTGCGAATGGACCAAGAGCCGCAGTGCAAGTGATAATGACGGGGGCCAGAAGGAGGCCGTTGGTTGTCTCAAGATCTTCGCAGCCCGCTGGGAGAGCAACATCACAGAAGGAGGTGGTGGAAGTGGGAACAGGGATACACTCTGATGCCGAGGTCTCAGTAGGCTCAGGTGTTGTTGAGCTAGGTTCGATGGATGTAGTGGCCTCCTCTGAAGTGGCTGCCGCGGTCGTCGTGGGCTCCTCTGAAGAAATGGCAGTAGTCTCTGCAGCTGTGGTGGTGTCAACTTCGGTGCTAGAAGCCACGTCTGAAGTAGTCTCCAAGTCTGAGCTAGTCGTCTCCGTGTCCGAAGTAGCTGCCTCTGAGGAAATAGCGGTGGTCTCAGCAGCCGAAGAGGTATCGACATCGGTGCTAGTCTCAAGCGCGGTGGAAGCATCTGAAGACTCAGAAGTCTCTGGGTCGGCTGAGGTCGCAGCAGCTGTTGAAGACTCGATCACATCAGTAGATTCAGCGGTTGTTGAGGCTGCATCTTCCGAGCTAGCGGTCGTCTCGGCGGCAGTTGTCGAAGCCTCCGAGGCATCAGTCGTGGCGGGTGCAGTCGAGTCACTAGCTTCCGACGCGTCACTGGTGGCAGCTTCTGTAGAAGGCTCTGATACAGTAGAAGAGGCTTCCAGGCTGGACGACGGGGCCTCTGAGGACTCCTCGGGCGCTGCTGATGTAGAAGCGGCGATGTCTGAAGTACTAGCAGCGTCTGTGGAAAGCTCTGGCCCGGTGGAAGAGGCCTCTTGGCTAGAAGATGGAGCCTCCGAGGACTCCTCGGATGACGCCGCCGATGTCGAGTTGGCATCAGTGTCAGAAGTGCTGGTTGCAGCAGTGGACTGGCTTTCCGAAGCCTCAGATGATGGGGAAGATGTTCCCAGGACATCACTAGTTTCGGCCGCACCAGAAGACGTAGCAGCTGCAGAACTAGGCTCCAATACAATCACAGTACCAGTAGGATCAGTTCCAGACGGCGGCAGAGTCAAGGTCGTCGTCGCAGTGCCAGTGTTGATACCGGTGATGGTTGTGAACGGACCAGTGAATGTCGTGCTAGGAGAAGAAGACGAAGGCTCCAGGATAATAACAGTACCCGTTGGGTCAGTTCCGGAAGGAGGCATGGTGATTGTTGAAGTTCCGGTAGCGGTACCAGTGTTGACGCCCGTGATGGTAGTGAAGGGTCCGGTGAATGTAGTGCTTGGCGCGGAAGACGAAGGCTCGAGCACAATCACAGTGCCAGTTGGGTCAGTTCCAGAAGGAGGCAGGGTAAGGGTTGAAGTTCCAGTAGCAGTGCCGGTGTTGACGCCCGTGATGGTGGTGAACGGTCCGGTGAACGTTGTACTGGGGGCTGAGGTGGAAGGCTCCAACACGATCACGGTACCAGTTGAATCGGTTCCGGATGGGGGCAAAGTAAGAGTTGAAGTGCCGGTAGCCGTTCCAGTGTTGACACCGGTGATCGTGGTAAATGGCCCGGTGAAAGTCGTGGCGGGCGTCGAGGAAGTGGGCTCTAGGATAATCACTGTACCAGTGGGATCTGTTCCGGAGGGAGGCAGAGTAACTGTCACGGGTCCAGTGGCAGTTCCCGTGTTAACGCCAGTGAGGGTTGTAAACGGCCCCGTGAAAGTAGTGACTGGTGCGGAGGAGGAAGGCTCCAATACAATCACCGTACCAGTAGGATCAGTCCCCGAAGGAGGCAAGGTAACCGTCACAGGCCCGGTGGCAGTCCCAGTATTGACACCAGTAACAGTCGTGAATGGCCCAGTGAAGGTCGTGACGGGTGCCGAAGAGGCGGGTCCAAGAACAATGACAGTGCCGGTGGTGTCGGTCCCAGACGGGGGCATGGTGAGAGTTGTGCTAGCGGTACCAGTGCCAGAAATGGTGGTATAGGGTCCAGTGAAACTGGAAGCCGGGGAGGAAGAAGAGGGCTCGAGAATGACGACTGTGCCCGTTGGATCCGTGCCAGAGGGAGGAAGAGTCAAGGTGGCTGTGGCAGTTCCGGTGTTGATCCCAGTGACGGTAGTGAAAGGACCGGTGAAGGTAGATGCTGAAGTTGGCTCGAGGACAATAACGGTACCGACTGTGTCGGTTCCAGAAGGAGGCAAGGTCATTGTCGTAGTTCCACTCGCCGAGTTGGCACCAGTGATGGTAGTGAACGGACCAGTAAAGGTTGAGTCTGAGGTTGGCTCCAGGATAACAACAGTACCAACAGTGTCAGTGCCAGAAGGGGGCATGGTCAGCGTTGCCGTATTAGTTCCAGTGTTCATTCCGGTGATCGTAGTGAATGGACCCGTGAAGCTGCTCCCTTGCGAAGTAATAGTAGGCTCAAGAATAATGACTGTTCCAGTCGGGTCGGTGCCCGATGGAGGCATCGTCAAGGTGCCAGTAGCCGTTCCCGTGTTAACTCCAGTGATGGTGGTGAAAGGGCCAGTGAAAGATGAAGACTGAGCGCCGGAACTGGGTTCAAGAATAATGACGGTGCCAGTAGAGTCCGTTCCGGAAGGAGGCATGGTAAGAGTGGCGGTACCAGTGCCAGTGTTGATGCCAGTGATAGTAGTGAACGGACCTGTGAAGGTCGCGGGACTAGCTGAAGTCGGGTTAACGATGATGACCGTTCCAGTGCCGTCAGTACCTGAAGGAGAAAGTGTCATGGTTGTTGGTCGAGTGGCAGATGCATCGGAGGTGGTGATGGTGGTGAAAGGACCGGTGAAGGTCCCTCCAGAACTGGTTCCTGGAGTCACAACAATGACAGTTCCGGTAGGATCGGTGCCAGACGGAGCAAGAGTCAAAGTCGTAGGCCGAGTAGCCGATCCATCGGAACTCGTGATCGTAGTGAAGGGTCCCGTGAAGGTTGACGAGCTTGAGGGACGCACAACGATGACGGTTCCAGTACCATCAGTGCCAGAGGGGGGAAGAGTCAAGGTGGATGGCTGAGAACCTCCAGCACCAATGCTTGTAAGAGTCGTGTAGGGTCCGGTGAAAGTATTGCCGAGGCTGTCGGTAGGGTTGACCACAATGACTGTTCCAGTCTGGTCTGTACCAGAAGGAGCTTGAGTGATCGTGGTCGGCCGAGATCCGGTACCACCGCTGGTGATGGTGGTGTAGGGACCAGTGAAGAGAGGCTCAGGGTCACTGATTGGAGTATCTCAGTTAGTCTAGGCTCCAAATAAGTAGACACGATACGTACCCGGTCGAGAATCTCGTAGATGTCCCCGTAAGAGTGAACGAGGTCACAAGAGTCGTCGGTGCATTCGTGATGGGGATCGTAGTTCCGCCAATAGTGAGAACAGTGTTTGACGGAATGAAGGTGCTAATGGACACAGGCTGAAGACCAACAATGACTTCAGGCTGTACGTCCACGACGTGTATCCCATCAGGGCAATCTGGGTCGTCCTGGGCTCGTACACGGAGGCCATGTAAAAGCAGGAGCACGGAAAGGTGATTAAGAAAACGCATTGTAGCAATGAATGAGAAGCTAAAGTGAGCTTATTACTTGGGAAAAGATGTTGGAGGAGTAAGAGAGTGTGATGATTGATGCTGGATACCTCAACTCTAGATGCAGAGACGGTGATATTTATGGCCGACAGAGCCCAGGTCAGATCACCTCTTGCGAATACACTCGCTCGAAGAAGGGAACTTGCCAGCAATGCAACTCTGAAAGCTCATTACAGGAGTCTGACATGTAGAGAGACATCTAAACCCCTCAAACAGAGGCCGAGATTCAGTCTCCGGAATGCAAAGGAGGGAGAATGGTCCATGTGAAGCTGACATCGACCACGATGCCCTCCAGCCAAGAAGACTGAGTTGTCAGTTCAGCTCATTCTTTCGTTGTCTAGATTTATCTCTGGAATCCGGTCAAATTTGATCTTTCGGCTTCAATAGAGACATATGAAATCTCAGTTCGTGACATCACTTCGGCCCTTGTTGGTCTTTCGTTGACGGACCCCATCGTGGTTCTTGTGATCGGGCTCACAGATACCGCTACACTTCCAATATTACCATCAATAGCGCTACCTACATTGATACTTGAGATTAAGAGTATTCATACCAAGAAAATGGCTGAGTGAATAGACAGTAGTGACCCCCGATGAAAGTGCACTGTTGGTGAGAGGTGACTGCAATGCCCTCTCAAACCCCTTAAACAAGAGAAAAAGGAGTTTACGACTTGAGACTAGTGCAGTAATGACATTACCAACCTTCTTTTCAGTGTTTCTGTTCAGCTTTCATGGTCCGGTCAGCAGTTGGAAAGGAGAGTCTTGACATGATCGTGCCACCACTAACCAACGAGCACTGTGAGTTGTATGCCCAATGCGGAACAGCGTTAAGCCTAGCAATTAAACGGCGTCCAATTCTAGAGACCCCTTTTACTTACGCGAGGTCTTATGCGCCGAATCTCAAATTCCCGTCCGGTCTGCTTGGCGATGTAAGTGCCATGCCGAGAATGTAGCCCTTGCCCAGGGGCATTGCGCAACATCAAGCTTGGAAGAAACATCAGCCTCATTTCTTCAATGAGTGGTTTGGAAGAGGTTCTGTCTTCATTCCTCTCGTGAAATGATGTGTTGATGAGAAGTAAAGAGCACAAGCTGACCAGAAGGACATAAATACTTCCCACCAGACACCTCCCATCTCAACCATCCTCACCAACGCAACTCACCACCACCACACACAAGCATCCACTCGTTAATCATACACTCGCTTAAACATGCTCTTCACTCTCATTCTCGTCTTCCCTGCCGCTACCCTGGCGTCTTGGCTCCCCATCAGACCAAGACAAGCGTCAACCAGCGATGATTGCACCATCACCAGCACCCTCCCCCCCGTGACCATGACAAGCATCTACCCAGTGTCTACCATTGCCGGCTCGGGACAGGGACAGGTCACTGGCGGGGGATCCCTTATTTACACTACTGCCCTGCCAACTCTCGGTCCTAGTGGCCCTGGCTTGCACACCTACACCATCACTGCGCCCTGCCCTTCGGCAGAGTGCCAGCCACCCGCAGCTAGTGAATGTCCTCCCGGGTTCACCACAGCTGCCGTGGTCTGCCATGTCTGCGGAGAGAACCCGGTAACTACCGTTTTGACCCTCCCTTCCGAAATGGCCACGGCATCGCCCAACAAGGATGGCTCCACGGACGGTCCCGGAGATGGCTCCGATGGTGGGGTAAACGGTAACCCGGCATGCAAAGACGGCTCTTGCGCGCTTGGCTCAGCTCCTACTGCTTCTGGGTTTGTCAAGGTTACTCGCCCTACATCTTTGGGTCATGCCAGACCAACCGGCCCGTCTTTGTCCGGGGGTTCGGGGACCAACAACGGCGGAGCTTCTTCCCCGACCGACGACAACGGGGCTTCTCCACCGTTGCCGCAGGGGCCCTCTTCGCCAGATTCTCTTGATCGTCCCCAGGATGCTGCTGGAGCCGCAGATATCCCTGAACACCAGCCAATCCCTGCATCTCCCAACTCTCCGAGTGCGCCACCGTCTGCGGGCTCCGAGCCGTCCCCGTCCCCGTCGTCCCCGTCGTCCGCTGAAACTGTCCAAGAGCCTGCCACGGGTGTCGAAAAACCCGCCACAGTTGGAAACCCGGATGCTGGATCCCCAGAGACTCATGCGTCCTCCAACGCCTCAGCATCATCGGATTCCGAATCTTCGGCCCCTGGAACTGTCGAAAAGCCAGCCACAGCTGAAAAGCCGAATGCTGGATCTCCAGCTACCCATAAGGAGTCCGAGGCTCATGCATCTCCCAATACCCCAGGATCGTCGGACTCCGAATCCTCGGCCTCATCTTCTTCACCCTCTGGAACTGTCGAGAAGCCAGTCACAGCTGAAAACCCGGATACCGGATCCCCAGACACTCCCAAGAACGCTGAGAGCCATGCATCCCCTAAGATCCCAGCATCGTCGGATTCCGGCTCCGCGGGCTCATCTTCGTCCCCTTCAACACTCCCTGACTCGGCCACTGAGCAGCGCCCTGAGAACCCCGACCTTCCAGAGTCCCCCAAGTCGCCTACTTCTCCTGCTGCACCCGACTCCCAAAACCCAGCAACGAACCCCCATGATAGCACAGTTCCCCATGATGGTACAGTTGGAGAAGACACGGTACCTGAAGTGGTGTCTTCCCCTCACGCGACACCAGTCATTGTTACAGGGTCTGCCCCTGCAAGCAAGGTATCCAAGGCTACTATCCTCGGACCGCTCATTATTTCCTTTCTCGTCTGCCTCCCTCTTTATATCCACTAAGAGGCCATGGTCCCCGAGTCAAGTCTCGGCCATGAATGCCGAGCGGATAGCGGTTCGGTCGTTAAGCACGGGAGCCCCAACATGTCTTTGATGGTGTTGCCTCTAAGGGCATAAACTCAATCCAATGTGAATCTTTATTGGTTCTTGCCCTGGTAGTTCAAGTAGAAGTAGCATCATAATAAACTCTTAATAGCTGAAAACGTACTGAGGATTGACTCAGATTACGCGCCGTTAGATGATGTGTCAATAACCGCAGTTCTCGCTTAGGAAAAGGAATCCACTCCCTCCACTTTTTAAGCATTTTCTTTAAACATTAGAAGTTCCGCGATTGGTCGTGTGTGTCGCCAGCTGAACAGGGGTCCGGACCCGAAGGGGCGGGCAGGGTATTAGATATCCATCGAATCAAGTCTCTTGCTCACTGTCGCGTACGGATCTAGCGAGGGCCAAAAGCAAGGAAAGAAGGGCATTGGTAAGGATTACATACTTCAGCCTCAAGATTGTATCTACTGTTTCAGTAGACGAGGCCATGGTGCCGGCGCTGCCAAGGTTAAAAATTCTGAGACCTCTGCCACTGCCGATGACAGGGAGGGCGGTCGAGACCGAATCTGCCAAGGCTTGGGTTCCTGAACCGGACAAGGAGCCCTTGCAAAGCCCCAACACGTCAAGAGCGGTATTACCCTATACCTACGTAAAAAGTGCATTGCGAAGATTATTTTCTCGTCCCTCTACGCCTAAAGGCGGTCGGCAGGTCTACCCTGTAGGACGACAAACACATCATCATGTGAAAATTCTTTCTAACACATAGCCCTAACATGGGACAGTTCATCTTGACCAGAATCGGTTCTTCTACGAGGTGGTCCAAGCCAGCCCACCCACGTATGTTGAGATATGTACAGTTCAATATTATGTTCAGAATTGAAACCCCCGTCAACGGCGTTCTTTGACCTGCAAAACGACTAGTTAATCCTTCCAATACCATAGTTACCGTTCACGTGGCCCTTGACCTCTCCATACCGAATAGGCGTAACCAAGTTAGACTTGTACTTGTCAAGCTCAGTCAAAACAACAGTATCCTTGCGGCTAGGAACGGCACCCGAAGAAGTATAAGCATTCATCTCACAGTTCCGTCCAAGCGAAGAAGAACAAGTAGTACGCGAGTCGCTATCAGGAACGTTAAAGATCTTGCCCGCCTTGCTGGCATCGGTGATGGGCGTCTTGGAGTTCTCGAAACGGTTACCTTCCAAGAGCACGCGGCCGCTGGAGGAAATGTCAAAGTTGTGGCCAGTGTTGTAGTTGAAGTAGTTGTTGACGGCTTGAACGGTCTGGATGCCCTCGGAGGAACCGATCTTGGGGGCGCGGCCGGAGAGGTCGTGGAGGTAGTTCTTGTCGAGGGTGATCTTGTCGCCCTTGCCGCCGATGATTATGGCCCAGTAGTGGTCATTGTTGCACGAGTGGGAGTAATCGGTGCGGCCGTCGAATTCCGTGTTGGAGATGGTGACGCGGGAAGCCTCGTAGCTGGGTGTGTTAGCAGGGAGCAAACATTGGTGGGAGGGGATGCTTACTGAGAAACAAACATTTGTCGACCGGCGCGGCTGAGCTATTTGGGGTCAGTATTTGTAGTCCTTGACTATCGTATGGACATTACCTTGCAGTGGTCAATCCAGACGCCGTCATTGCCAGACAGGCTAATAGCATCGCCACCCCAGACATACTGAGGGTTGAGGTTCTGCAAAAGTCAGCGACAGCCCCTTGATTTTACGATGCAACTTGCATCAATATGGATGTTCTGGATAATAATGTTCTTCGCACCAGTGTTGAAGCGAAGACCCTTGCCATACAAAACACCCTTGTTGCCAACACCGACAAGACTCTTGTTGCTGCCAACAGGCATACCAATATAGCTAGCCTTGTCATACTTGACCTGGATAGACTTCTCGTTGCTGTCGCAGCCACCAGTCTTGATGGTATCCTGACCTCCATTGGCAGCAGTACATCCACTCGTCAAACGACAGCCGTTCTCGGTGACAGTTCCCTCAGAACCAAGGAAGTTGAAGGTCTTGTCGATCATGATGACCCGTGGGGTATCGTCGGCCAGCCATGACTTGAGTCTACCAGAATCAGCAAGTCAATGTTATCAGCAGTTCGGGTGACATACTCAGCAATGTCCTTGGGTTTCTTAGGGGTAGCGTTTCCACCGCCAGTGACGCCCTTGGCAAAACCATAAGGACTTCCGACAACTTGACAAAGAGAAGAGGAGACACCTCCCAGGAGAACGAGAAACGGAGCGAGATGCATGATGGTCTTGACAATACCGTTTTGATACCAAGCTGAATCGACTTGATTAAAAGCCCAAAGCAGAGACGGCTTACTTTGGTTTTATAGCCACATCTCTTTCATCCCTCATACGGGCCAAGACTTACCACACCTTTAGTGTTGTATAATTTTCCATCGTGGATTGAAATTCTCCGAGTGATGTAGGGCGTGGTGACTGGGATGTTGGTGTCCGATTCTCGCAACTTGTGGTGACTGGGATGTCGATAACGATAAACGCGCTTAGCTATCTGATAACGATAACGGCTGTCCGCGGAATATCGGGGGATTACCATCCTGGAGTGAGTGTGGGTATTCTTCCAATGCCTCGGTATGATTCTAAACGACAACCGGATAGCAGCAATAATAAATAGCCAATGCTACGCATAGCAGAGTAATAAATCAAGTTAAATAATCGAATGAACCCTATTTCTTAAGAGGATATAAAGAATTCACATAATTCTAAAGTTAATATTCTTCGACTGAGCAGTCCCAAAAGACATGACAGGATATCCGTATCCAGCTCGTATTTCGCACCGAATTTCTCGCTTCCAAATTCAAGGGTCCATCCTTGAAACACGCCTTACCGGCAGCTAACCTAGAAAAAGGAAGAAAATAGTCTAGAATGCCGCACTTCCGAACCAAGACTCCTGAAACAGGTCGGTCGAAGTGCACAGCCTGTATCAACAACTTCCACCAATCACATCTCTCGTCTTGAACAGTTACTTAAAAGCATTCAACCCCCGTCGTGCTTGGCAAATCCTTTTTTGTTAATATTCACCTGTTTATTATTCATTCTTTTTGGAGTTTTATATTTACAATTGTTTCCTTGTCTGTCATTCGCTCATTTTTTTTACTTGTCAACAACACCTACATTCGTCTAAACCAACACTCAACATGAAGCCCATCTCAACTCTCCTAGTTGCCCTAGCTGGTCTGGCGCAGCTAGGCACCTCTCAAAGCGTCGTCGGCAAGGCTGAAGGTTTCGCCAAGGGCGTCACGGGAGGTGGAAAGGCGACTCCCGACCACCCGCAGACCATCCAGGAGCTTACCAAGCTGCTCACCGACAAGCAGGCTCGCGTGATTGTGCTCTCCAAGGAGTTTGACTACACCACCTCCGAGGGTACCGAGTCGGGTAATGTCTGCGCCAGTTGGGGAACGGGTGACAAGTTTCAGAAGATTATTCAGGATGATTGTGGTGGTAAGCCTGCTTCTCGTGAGACTTGGTACAAGGCTGCTAGGAGCCCTATTGATGTTGCTTCTGACAAGACTATTCTCGGTGTTGGTGACAAGGCTGGCATCAAGGGCAAGGGCTTGAGAATGCGTGGTGGTGTCAAGAACATTATCATCCAGAACATTCATGTTACTGACCTCAACCCCAAGTACGTCTGGGGTGGTGATGCCATCTCGTTTGATGGCGCCGACCAAGTCTGGGTTGATCACGTCACGGTAACCCATCCACATTCCCTCACTCCAAATACTTTCTAACAGTAATAGACTGCACGCCCCGGTCGTCAACACTACGTCTTCGGCTTCAACCCCAGCAAACGCATCACCCTCTCCAACAACTTCATCAACGGCGAGTCCCCCTACTCCACCGGAGGTGACGGCTACCACTATTGGACCTTTGAGATGGTTGGCAAAGACGACCAGATCACCATGCAAAACAACTACATCAAGCGTACCGCCGGCCGCAGCCCTGCCCTAAGCGGCAAGACTCTTCTTCACGCCGTCAACAACGTCTGGGAGGATAACAACGGTCACGCCATCGAGGGAGGCGAAACCACCGCCCGCGGCATCTTTGAGGGCAACGTCTTTATCAACGTGAAGAAGATGGTTTCTGACTACAAGGGTCGTCTCTTTACTGCTCCCAGCTCCAATACGGAGTGTCAGCTTGCCCTTGGACGAGCCTGCGAGACCAACCTCCTCCAGAACTCTCAGGGTAGCTTTGACTACAAGGATACTTCCTTCTTTTCTGAGTATTCCAGCTTGAACATTGCACCCGCTGTTGCCGCAAGCAAGGCCAAGTCCTCTGTGCCTCAGAATGCTGGTGCTGGAAAGATCAACACTGCTGGAAGCTCCGCCGCTGCCGTCGATGACTCCACCAAGTCCACCGCTTCGACCTCCAAGTCTACTGCTCAGCAGCCCAAGGCTACCGCAACCCAAGCTTCCAAGCCCGCCACTGCTGGTACTGTTGCTCTGTATGGTCAGTGTGGTGGACAGGGATACACTGGTGCTACTACTTGCGCCGCGGGCAAGTGTGTCAAGTCCAACGACTGGTACTCCCAGTGCCTGTAAGAGGGAGCATACCTAGCTCCACACTGAGGCTGAAGTGCATCGCTTTCTTCCATTCTGTATTTAATATTCTAAACAAATTTAATCTCAATATTCTGGACACAGCCTCTTTTGAGAAATGACCACAGCACCAGGACACAGCTAATATCTAGCCTGAGTAAGGCCCAGGGTTCTGAGTGATACCCTGCAATTCTTTTTACTGCCTGTTCAACACTACTGTTAGCAAGTCTGATCAAGGAGGCTGGAGAAGTAAAGCATGCCTTCCCACAGACCCGTGTTATGTTGGAGAATATGAAGCTGATGCTTCTCTGCAAGTACACCCCAGTCAAGATCGCAGGTCGCTCTGTGTTCCGGAAACTATAGCTCGAATTCGTCTCCCTCTTTTTCATCGCTTCCGCTTGCAGTGGGTTCGGCATCGTCATATAGCCTGGGGTCCAACAACCCGGTGTCCAATAGCTTGGTGTCATTGTCATTCACCAGCGCCTCTGAATTGGGCCACGTCTCAGCCACATCCGAGTTTGTTGAGCAACAAAACCAAATGCGATTTACAATAAAGCGGGGCCTTAGCGAATGTACCAATCTTATGCCAAGGATTTCTCAGTTTTTTTCTTTTTGGGTGACACAACTCCCCCTCCACTTGATCGTGAGCTACCAGGGATGACTCCTTTGGAACCATCAACGCAATTTCCCAGCTGCATCTATCTATCATGACTGCTCTTGTATGTTCCTCCAAATTTCCGATTTTACATTGCATGCAGCTTTCCCATAGGCATTGACTGACTGGTATTTCCTCAGCGAAGAGCGATCTGCCTTGATGCCGCCGCGCGTGCGATGCGGCAAACCCGAACCTCGATTACCCGCTCGCGATTGTTGGCAGTACCTGTGCCTCGGTTCCGCAACTATACCTCAGCCAGTCCGCAATGGCAACAGGCCTCCCATACGCGGCTCGAGACCGCCCCCGATTCCTCCGCCCTCCAGTCCTCCCTGGACTCCGTCGCCCGAACCTACCCACAGACACTTACCGAGAAGATTGTACAACTTCACGCAGATGGCGTCGGTCAAGGAAGAAGAGTCAGATCTGGAGATTACTTGATCTTGCGGTTGGTCTAGCCATGGTTTATAGGTCGGGAAATTGAGCTGACGTCGCTCCACGGTCAAAGGCCTCATAAGAGTATGACTCACGACAACTCGTTTCCTGTAATTACCAAGTAAGCGCTCGACTCATCGTAATGGCACGTTAACTAAACTGTGTAGGTTTATGGAAATGGGCGCTACTTCAGTCAACAACAATCGTCAGGTCGTCATGACGTATGCTACCTTGTCCTGACCCAGCCCACATGCCCTGTCTGACTATCCCAGGCTTGATCATGATGTCCAGAACAACTCTGAGTCAAATTTACGCAAATACCGCCTAATTGAGGAGTTCGCCAACAAGCACGGCATTGATTTTTGTATGCGCAGCTCCAGGACCTCCCCTCCCGACTCTCTTTGAATCATTGAGTTAACTTGGACAGACCCCGCTAAACACGGAATTGGCCACCAAATCATGATTGAAGAAGGCTACGCCTGGCCAGGAACCGTCACTGTTGCGAGCGACAGTCACTCAAACATCTATGGCGGCGTTGGGTGTTTTGGCACAGCCATTGTCCGCTCAGACGCCGCAAGTGTCCTCGCAACCTCGACAATCTTCTGGAAGGTCCCACCAATTGCGAAAATTACTTTCACGGGTACTCTACCTCCAGGGGTTACAGGCAAAGACACCATCATTGCCCTATGCGCCTTGCTCGGGTCCGATGTGCTGAATATGTGTGTCGAGTTCACCGGGTCTAAACAGACTCTTGCAAGCATCCCCATATCCGAACGCTTGACAATTTCCAACATGACAACTGAGCTAGGAAGTCTATCAGGTCGTGACTGTCTCTTCCAATTGACTGCAAGCGACTAATTCGTATGGGTAGGACTCTTCCCTGTCGACGAGACGCTCATCTCGTGGTACCGCGCCAGAGCCGCAGCCGCAGCCATGTCTGGCAATTCTACCAAGGATCGCATAAACCACAAGCGGATTGACGAGCTTCTGGAGAACACCTTAGTGGCTGATCCTGGTGCTAAATACGCAAAAGAATATTTTCTCGATCTGTAAGCAACGGGCCACGTCTTGTTCCTAAATGTTACTCTTACTAGACTAACAAATCGCAGATCCACCCTTTCACCCTTTGTTGCCGGTCCCAACTCGGTCAAAGTTGCCAACCCTGTTGAGAAGCTCATTGCTGAGGATATTGCTATAGACAAGGCGTATCTTTTAAGTTGCACCAATGGCAGGAGTACGGATTTCGCTGCTGCTGCTCGTGTCTTCCGTGAGGCCGGCGACAATGGCAAGCCTGCCAAGATCCATCCTCGTGTCAAGTTATATCTCGCACCTGCATCACTGGCCGAACAGCGGATGTCGGAAGAGGCCGGGGACTGGCAGGTTCTCGTTCAGTCTGGAGCTGAGCTGCTTCCGGCTGGATGTGCCACCTGCATAGGCTTGGGCCAAGTATGTAGCAAATGTTACGTTCCGGAGCCCCTTTCCAGCGCTAATATTTCACACAGGGCTTACTCGAAGAAGGCGAGGTGGCCGTCTCAGCAAGTAACAGGAATTACTCCGGCCGTATGGGTAACTTCATCATTTCCCCAGCTTTCTTTACACACCATGTTAACTTGTTGTTCAAGGTAGCCCCAAGGCCCTGTGTTACCTAGCCAGCCCCGAGGTAGTCGCGGCCAGTGCCATCCAGGGTCGGATTGCCAGTCCTGGTTGGTACTTGAAGCCCGAGGGTGTCGATAAGGTTGTTGTTGGTGAGGGCACCGGCGACTTTGCTGCCGATAAAGCTCGTTCCATTCAAGATGCTTTTGGACAAATCATCGGCGAGATGGAGGGTGTGATTACCGCCGCCGAAACCGAAGGGCCTGCTGAGGAGTCGGCCAGTCCACCAGTTACTGAAGGCGAGACCTTGACGGGTATCCTCCCGGGCTTCCCGGAGAAGGTCGAGGGTGAGATCGTTTTCTGTGAGTAGCTGTTATATACGGTTGAGGGGTCGTTTGCTAACCTCTGTAGGCGACAACGACAACATAAACACCGATGGAATCTATCCCGGCCGCTACACTTACCAGGATGGCATGACAACAGAGCAGATGGCTTTGGTGTGCATGGAGAACTATGATACCGAGTTCCGCAACATCATTAGACCAAATGATGTGCTGGTAGCCGGGTATTCCTTCGGCTGTGGTTCTTCCCGGGAACAGGCCGCCACTTCTATCCTGGCTAATCAGATTCCTCTCGTTGTTGCTGGCAGCTTCAGCAATATCTTCGGCCGCAATAGTGAGTACTCTTTGATTCCCTTTCTTTTGCCCGTGATGCTAAAGGAAAAAAAAACAAGGCATTAACAATGCTCTTCTCGGTATTGAAATTCCGAAACTGGTCGAGCGACTTCGCGAAGTGTACGGGGACGATCCGGCGAAGCCCCTGACTCGACGTACAGGCTGGAAACTTGTTTGGGACGTCCGCCGGTCCCAAGTCACCATTACGGAGCAGGATGGCACCTCCTGGGTAGAAAAGGTTGGTGAGATGCCTCCTAATGTTCAGGAGATCATCGCCAAGGGAGGTATCGTGAAGTGGGTGCAGTCTACGTTGCAGGCAACACTGGGTTCCTGAATAGGTAGTTGTGTATAGACTTGCGGGGCTTCGCTGGTCGGCCACTGAAAGGTAGGCCAAATAGTATACTATCGTATGACGAGGCCCACATCTAGGCCCTCGTACTGTAGCAAGATTTGGGGCCCAAGCGGACCAGCTCCTGGCTAACTTGGTCCAAGTTCAGCCCAACTCGATACAAGGCCAGTGGCAGCTCAGCCCTAGACAGGGAACTGTGATGGCGTGTCATGGTCCCTATCCTCACACCTTTTGACATGCTGGTTGGTCTCCCTCTCTTATTTAGAGTCTAATCCCCGTTGGACAGTAATAGACTCTCCCTCAACTAAACCATCCTCGGTTGCACTCTCATCATCGACAGGAGTCTCCTCTCTCTTCTTACTACTAATCCCAAGTTAGATACTTGCACCGCATTGACATGGATCTCTCACCTTTTCTTGTATAGCACAATAGCCGTGATGAACCCTGACCAAAGCAAGAAGAAGAAGACCAGTGTGACAGGCCAGCCCTTTCGCCATCTGGGTGCTCCATTGGGTCCAGCTGTGGGAAACAACAGGAGAGGAACCCAAATGTAAAAAGAATAGCCGAATGTCATCATAGATCCCTTGGTCCTATTAGCTAATCCCAATTGATAAAAGCGACCAAGTCTGTGCCTACCATTATGAGGGCTCGCTCCTCAGAGTCGTCCTTGACGATGGTGTTGACGGTCGAGTAGAGGATTGGACTTGCACAACCTGACACACCAAACAGGTACCACGCAAAGAACCTGCCAAGTCAATTAGCTTTACCCTCATCACAGTTAACAACAACTCACTTTAACCCTTTGGGAATGTTCCACACAATCATACAGATTGTCGCAAACATGCAAGATCCCTCGACGACGGTGTATATAATCCACGACGGATAAATAGACGCCAAGGTCGTTCCAAGCCAAGAAGCTACAATAGTAATGGCATTGGTGACAGTTGGAAGCTTGTTGATCTGCTCAACTGAATACCCTTCTTCCTTGAGCCAGAGATTCATGTACGAAGAAGGATATGAGGAGATGATCATGCAACTAGAATCGTCAGTCGGCATAACCCCAGTTGAGAAGTTGAAACTCACATGTAGCAGAATACAAAAACCCAAATATGCCATCTTTTGATAGTACGTTTAAACACGTCCTTTCCAATCTTCCCAGGACGTCGGATACGGGCTCTTTCCAGACGCTGCTTGGCCAATGAGATATCATTCTCAGTCAAGAAGAAGGGTCTTGGAGAGTCAGGAACCCCAGGAAAGATGATGAAGCCGAGAAACGCCACAGGGATAGTAAAGATGCCATCAATGATGAAAAGCCATTTCCATCCTGGCATGCCACCAACGCCGGATAGGTTCTTATAAGCAGCGGCTTGTAGGTAACCGCTTACCATTGAGCCGAGGGGGTTGCAGATGAACCATGTTCCGGCGCGCTTGAAGAGTTCAGGACCGCTGTACCAGGAGCCTATCCATTTTTTAGTACTCAGTGGAAGATGGGTTTGTGATGGTTTACCTAGGATAAAGTGTGTTCCTGCAAATACAGGAGCCTCAAGCATGCCGACAAGGAAACGTGCCGCATAAAGTTGATGCACATTTGTAACTCGGCTTTGGGCAAAAGTGACAATACCCCAGAGAACCTCGAGAGTTGGAAGAAGCCATCTTGCTCTGCCAAAGAGTCAGTATCAGAAATGATTGCCAAGAAGAATATTCTTACAAAGCAGGCCGAGACATCAACAACATGCCCGGAACCTGAAAAACGACATAAGCCGTATAGTAGCATACGTTAAAGTAGTTGAGCTCATTCCCGTAGAGGCCAAAATCCTCCTTGAGTCCACTGACGTATGCATTGCTAATGTTTGTTTGGTCTACTCGTGTCAGATTAGACGCTGAATAAGTGAGAGGAAACTGACCTAGAAATTTGACAAAGACTTGGCATTTGTTAGTTCCTATGGACTTGATAGATTCGACAGATGACTTACAACAGAGACATGCAAAGACCAAGATTGAAACATCGAGCTTGAAGAGTAGTCTGGGGACGGTCAGTCGTGTCCACAGGACTAGTTGGATGCACATACTTTCGCTCATCCGAGGGATATTCGGAAGGATACCAGTTAAATATTTCCTTCAAGAGTCCAAGCAATGATAGCCTCTTCTTCTTGATGTCGGTGGTTGTCATGATGGGCAGAGGCTGCCAACTTCTCCAAGATTGTCTGATAGACCTCAAATCCTTCACTTGACTGAGCTCAGCTTGTTCGGACAGCCACTTGAGCACGAGATAAAGTGGCAGATCCAAGAATAATAAGCAGTTCTTACATGACTCTCGCCAACTAAAGCCCCAGAACTAATGAAACGCACTAGGATATCCATCAGAACTCCGAAGTCGCAAATACTAAAAATGGCCAAGACTCCGATTACGTTCCATACTCCTCATAAGACGCCATGTCGTCAAACTGACACGATAGGGTTATTAAACGGCTTTAATCAGTGATCTACAGGCAAGTTACCCCAAACTACATTGTATATCCCACTCGGCCCTGCAGTAGTTGTCGGTTCCCGCATGATGTGCTAGTCACATACATTACGTGCTTAGATCTACTACAAACCGACATCAATCGGTATCATTTAACGCGAAAATGATACTAAAACACTTGATTTCATTGGTCAAGGACGGAATAAAATGCCGTTCTTCGTCGGGTCAGGACCGATAACTCCGGGGATCGGGATGGTGCTTCCGCACAACGCGGGAGTGGGTATATATTGCGTGCTCAACCGGGGCCTTCTTTATTATCTGCTTCGTCGCTGTTAATGTTGTTACCTGATCCCTGCTTTAACCCCGCAAGTTTCAACGATACGCAGATTCAAGATGCCTGGAAGATTGATCGACCGATATGAGCAAGTCCCAGTGACCAAGGAGAACCGTAAGTCTACCTCAGCCAACGTCCCAACGAATCACTAATGAGGGACTAGTGGACTGGGCAGAGCTGGCCACTCTTGATCTGAGCCTTTTCGATCAACCAGGAGGCAAGGAAGAGCTCGTCAAGCAACTCGACCACGCCGTCCGCAACATTGGTGAGTCCACCAGCACCAACTCTAGTGCAACCCCTAATCATAGTCCAGGCTTCTTCTACGTCAAAAACTTCAACATCAGTCAAGAAGAAGTGGACCGTCAATTCGCTCTAGGTCGAGAATTCTACGCTCTGCCTCTGGAAGAGAAGCTCAAATATCACAACGAGAGTGATTTGGTCAAGGGAGAGTACAATGGATATAGACCTGCTGGCAACCGAATGTGAGCAAAACATCTGGTCTCACCTTGCTTCGACTAATCCGTGATTACGCAGTATTGGAAATGGCATCAAGGATAACATTCAGGTGTACAACATTCCCAAGTTTGATGGCTTCCATGAGCGCCACCAGCCACCTGTTCTAGGTGCCAACATCAAGGAGATTGAAGCCTTCAGCCGTGTAAGTCAAACCACACATACACATATTCTTACCTCTAACCCTTTTAGAAATGCCACGATGAAGTCGTAGTCAAACTTCTCCGCCTCTTCGCAATCCTCCTCGAACTCCCCGACGAAGAACAACTAGTCCGAGCCCACCAATACGACGTAAAAGGCGAAGACCACCTCCGCTACATGCACTATGCCGCCCGCGGTCAAGAAGAGAATCAGAAACTCGGCGCCTTGTATGTCCCTGGACACACAGACCTTGGCACGTTGACGTTGCTGTTCCGTCAGCCTGTTGCCGCCCTGCAAATCCTCAACTCGGAGGGGGAGTGGAAATGGGTTAAGCCGCAGGATGGTACTATTACTATTAATACTTGTGATGCTTTGACAGCTTTGACGGGGGGGCTTATTAAGTCGAGTGTTCATCGTGTTCATGCTCCTCCAGCTGATCAGGCACATATTGACCGATTGGGTGTGCTGTACTTTGCTAGGTGAGTCATTCCGCGTCCTCCCGTTTTCAGCAGACATTACTAATAAATCATAGACCCAACAACAATGTCGTTCTGGACCCCATCGACAACAGCCCTCTTCTCAACAGACTTGGCCTGACATCCAACGTGTTTACCGAACTGGGTCAGCATCTGACAACAGAGCAATGGGTCAAGGTTCGTCAGACCCAACAGCAGCGTCCGACAAGTGGTGCCAAGATCACCAATGGAAAGTACGAGCATAGCAAGAAGGATTTGGAAATTCTCCCTGGGCTGCATGCCAAGATCCATAACTAGAGCTCCATACATTGAATGATCTCATCAAATCAAATCAAATCGTTGCCACTGGAAGTTCTTTGAAGTCCACATATACCGTCTTAGGCTATTGCCATAGAAGTCAAAAAAAAAATAGGTTCCGGTCTTTTACGGTATTGGGTTTTGATACCGTCATGTATTGATAGCTGTGTTTTTTTGTTGTTGTGGCTGATGGCTTTGACATCATTGCAGCCTATAATAATATACCGTCTTAGTAGTTTGGAGGCTTGCCAGTCTCATTTGGTGAACTAGTCTCTGTTAGATCGGCTGTCTATCACAGATATAGAGGCTATACTAACGCCATGTGATGGGTAAATCTTGTCCCGTCCCACCACTAATACTTAACCCCTGGGGCCGCAATATATGCCGGTCGAGCAGCCCACTGCGGGAATGGATGCGAAGGTGGATTAGGCTCATGGCTCGTGTAGTAGACACGAACAATAGATTCTTGCTCTATAGCTGGAGAACTAGGGTATGATGCTTGAGTAGAAGGCGTACGATCCTGCCACTTGACGTGAGAAAACTCCATATCGCTGTACTAATACGGTGGTAACTCGGTGTATGCAAAGTCAGTGTAATGCACTTCATGGTTATATTAATCGTCGTGACGTGAGCTGCCTATGTCAAAGGAGGCCACTTGAGAGAAGGTTTTATCTTACCAAATCTGCACAGTAGCAAATGCACACTCAAGAGCCGCTTGAACGGAAATATCTTCGAGAGCACGGGACTGGCGTTCCCTTGGAGTCGTTGTCTCATTTCAGTGTTGTAGGTGACTCTGGCTGGCCATCAAACACTTCATCGCCGAGATAGTAAGTTCTTGTAGCAAGCATGGTTGTGTATATTTAAGCGTTTTCCTCTCTTATTGAGACGGGACATGGACTCTTACTGATGTACTTGCGGTGCTGTCCATGCAGGTGAGATTTGCACTTCTGCCTGTTCACCTCGTCTGCAGGCCGCAGGTGGCAGAAAGGCTAAAAAGAAAAAGAAAAAAAGGCCACTGTTTTAGCATTGGGATATGATGCTATGATGTGTTGGAAATGTGTTCTTTATCATAGTTGAAGCCGGGATAACCGACAGACAAGATCGCCTGTTCGCCTCGCCCTGTTGAGTGGCTCAGCAGCCACGTCTCGCACTCACCAATTAGGACGAACAACACATCTCCATGTGCGGTTGCACTCTATTCCGACTTCTCCTGGGCAGCCACATATCGAAGTCTCTCACAGCCTGCATGGTGGTTATGATACTCCCTTGTGGCTGGATACGCATAACCCAGCAATACCCGGCTCATGGCGGCCAGTTGATTTCTACTCATACCACCACAAACATTATGTTTCTTCTGATGTCGGAGCTCCGTCTTCATATATGTCTGTAGATAGAGACTGGTACTTACTTAGCCAAGCTCATACTGAGAAATCGAATTCCAGTGTCTTTTTCTCTGGTTTCTAATGAGATCATCATTTCTTGATATGACTAGGATTCCCACACAAGGCATACTATGATGCCACTAAGCACCAACACCGAAGATGAGATGTTTGTGGGATCATTTCTTGCATCGTTTTTACGTACCTGCCCCACATGGGTTGTCCCCTTGTTTTTTGCCTTCCTCTAGAGATACAGAAAGGGATGTGACAAGTGGAACCTTCTGCAGTTACCATCATAGACTTGGGCCGAGGCCAGTGTTGCCGACGAGGGGGTCCATCCACAAGCTACAGTCTCTACATGTACATGTGATCTGCTGGATGGTAGGGACGTGATTGCCGTAAAATGGGTTCGGTTTTCTATGGCATCAAGTAAAGAGAGATTCGGTTTCTGAATATAAGACGATGGTAAGACAGAAGTGTCGTGATGTGGAACCCATTCTACATTATGTGATACACATCCAAGTCGTTGACATTATTTAGTGCCAGCTATCTAACCGAGCAACAATTCGCCTCTGGATCAGGGTTTAAAATCGCTTCATCTGCCATAGGTGCCTGATCGAAGAATCGACTCTCGTCGTTAACCTCAGTATGCTCTTCGAAGAGCCGAATACATCATCCCTTTCGATCACAAGCCCCATAAATAAGAACCCAAACGCCATGAATCAATTACCTACTCTAATTATATCCAGTCATGATAACTCCTTGATCGATCTCGCGCCAACAAAGCATACAAAGCCTGTCCTACTCATCTAGCCTTACTTGCCCAAGAATTGATCCGCCTCTACACGGATAGCCAGAGTATTACTCATAAATGAACAAAGTCTAACAATAAGAAGGACCTCACTACCTCCCTGATGCGACTCGGGCCCCGGCAAGTCCTTGAGCATATTGGCGGTTGGGGTCTTGGCCTCGATAAGCCTGTCGCGGAGGTCCTCGGCGTACTTGGCGCTCTGGTGAATCTTTTGAATTCGTTCGTTGATCTTGATGATGCGGTCGTCGATTTCTTTCACCTTGTCCTTCACGTTCTGGGCGATGGCCTGTGTTCTTGTTTGCATCTTCTCTTCGGTCGGCTTCTCCTCCGGTGGCGCGGGCTTATCAGCCTGGTCAACGGTCTCTGGTGGCTGGGTGGTGACCTCGCCCTTGTCAGTCTCCTTGTGGTCAGTTGTCTGGCGGTTTTCCATCTTGGAGGTTATGCAGAATTAAGTGTGTTGCAAGATGAAGTAAGTTAAGTTCCGGGATAAGAAGATGCTTGGTATCAAAGTGCGTTGTTGCGAGAGCGAGAAAATGCAAAGGATCAAATGATCTATTTATCTATAATTTAAAAATTTGCAAAAGTAAAAGAGAGATTTGGATCTTATAATCCAACCCTTTGTTGTTGGTATCAATGACATCGCTGAAAGGACTTACTTTGTTCGATGCTTGCTGTGAGGATGATCAGAACTCAACCGTTCTGCGCGAGAACAATGGTGCCACGGTATCTGAACAGTTAATACATACAGTTAATTCAAGCATCTGATACTCCCCTGAGGATGTAAATCTATTCACTTAACCAGTGTGGGATGTGTGCTGAGACGAAAGCATGAACTGCCCAGGATGTTTGTTAGTGAGATATTACGAAGTAGGCATTCTCTTTCAAACCAACAGGATTATCACATTGAATAGAGTACCATAAATATAACGCCAAACGCCAATATAAATTCAGATACACCTATCTGATCAAATCCCCGATTAAAACTCCTCATCGCATCCTTCACCAACACCCAACCTCCCCTATCCAAACTTACTCGCCCAACCACTTATGAACCTCCGAAATAAGAGGATCAACAACCTTCCAATACCCAAAAAGTTCCAAATACATACTGTTATCCTCCTCTCGGACTGGCGGTCCGTGAAGTCTGATCCGGTTGACCATCTCAATGATGGGCTTCTTGGCCTCGACAAGTCTGTCACGGAGGTCCTTTGGTTCCGCTGATAGCCACTTGACACCCTTGATGGGCTTGTGAACTCGGGAGTCCACCTTTACTATCAACTCGTCGAGACGTGTTACGGTTTCCATGCTGGCCTTGAAGACGTAGTCTTCGTCCAGCGCGTTTGGCACGGTTCCTTCAGGGGGTGGCTGATTCGCGTAGCCGACGATCTCATCAACGACCGGCTGATCTGCATGGCCGACGACCTCGTCATTGTGGGTTTCTGTAGTGATCTTGTCCGCGTTTTGTGTCATTTTGAAAGTTGTAGGGAGTTGTGTAGTGTGAGAAATGGGGTGAGTCGGGCTTGATATCGAGAGTTGGTACCAAGTCGCAAAACTGACCAAGGCAAACAGTCGAGAATATACAACATCAGATGATCTATTTATAGTTTCGATCTAAAATAGATCAATAGGAAGATTTAACTTGAATTCTATAATTCCGCTCATGTTCAATGTCTATTGTAGGTAGTCCTGCTCTTGTCCGTCCTAACAACAGAGTTAAGGTCTTGGAACAATTTCGTCCAGGAAAGTAAAGTCATCATCCGCAACACGAGTTTAAAATCCCCACAATTTTTCTCAGTTTGCTGAAATTCAGTGTTCACCCGAGAAGAGAACATGAACAAATGCTCAAGCTGCATGTTCTTACTCCAAGGCGTGTCTTTGTCTTGATCACGGGTTCGTACAGTGAGAGAACAAAAGCGCTGCTCCTTCCCCTGAATTTCCCATCTCAGAACAAAGGAACAGTACAAAAGCGAATCTATCTCCCCTATTACGCCAACCTCCCCCGTTTGTTCATGTTAATGAATCTACCAAGTGATGCACTCCCTCATTCCCCACCAACTGCCTATGATTCTGCTCATTAAACATATCCTGCCCTTGCTGAGATCCAGACACAGCCCCCTGCGAAGAAGACTCTCCCATAGAGATTGATGGAACCTGCATCTGTGACCCCATGACCGGATGAACAGACACAGTCCGTCCGACTGCTGGTTCTGCATCATGCGAGGGTCCGTTTGACTTTGTACCTGTCCAGACATGCCAAAGCCCATATTTCCCATCGGCCCCATCTGTTGTTGCTGTGGCTTTTGGTATTGTCGATAACCCTGTGGAGAGACGCCCATACCCTGGTTTGGCTGCATACGCCCTTGGTTCAAAGGCTTAAACGGATCCCCCTGAGATGCAACTCAATAATGCGAAGCATCGAAAGACATGGTTGTATCATGTCCATGCCACTCGTGAGAGCTAATCTCCTCCGCTTTCTGTGCCAATCGGCTTGACTTGGTCTGATACGGTGTATCCTGTGATTCCTGTCTAACGCATAGACATCATGAACAGCCTGCCCATCACAACAAGAAGCCATGCCCAGTTCGTCATCCCTATCATCCGGAGCAGTACCAAAAGGTGGGGGCCGTTTGTGGCTCGTCTTGCATTCAGGCAGGTATCGCCGTTGAGGCTATTTGGTATAGAAGTAGTGATGATATCCACATGACCCCAGTCTGGCCCCCGAAGTTGAACATCCCTCAGGATTCTTCCTCTCTTCAAGGTGAGGAAGAATTATCCCAAGGTCCTCAAAACCATTCCGTAGACTAACTCCTCCAAGTTAGTAGCAGCCATATCCTATCAAATATCCCACAAAGACGCCTCACCACACCCAACGATCAGACTCCATACTCCAGCAGTTAACTTTATCGAGAAGCAACTATCAGAGTACCGTGAAGCTTTCTATTTCCGAAGGGTCCGTTACGATGCCAGCCAAGGCTAGTTTGTCGCGCTCATCCCGGCTCCGTCGCACAGCCTGATGGTCCCTGATGCCTCACCTCCCACTCAGCCTAGACCAGCACCAGCTCCTGTGGCCGACATGAAATTCTAGGATGAGATATTTCCCAGTGCCATAGAACTCTTGAATAATAAGGATCCAACTCAGTCAAAGTATGGTGAAGAATGGGGCATACGACACTTGACTAAGTGGCAGGATGTCGAGGCCAAACTAGAAAAGGCCCGTCAAGTTTACGACTTTGAGACAGGCTCACAGAACGTCGGCAAGGTTTATAAAAAAGTGAGAGGCCTAACGGATGATCACCACGTTATCGCGCAGCAAGCAACCGAGTTGGTTCCCAACTCTAAGATTGCAACGCCCATCATCAGCGTCATCAATCTCATGGTAGATGTGAGAACACTCCACAAAAGCAGGTGATTGCAGGAGACTAACAGTCTCCAAGACCTATAGCAAAGCATCTCAGGTCCAACAAGAGGTCGACTCGAGTCTCGAGGACTTGCCCATCGAGAGCCGGGCTTCAACTGTAACAAACAACATATTTCTATATCTGTCCTCGTGAAGATGCTCGAAAAGATTCCTAGAAGGAACAGCAGAACCGCCTTATCCTGAGCTAGAAGGAGGCGAGAGCCGCGGAAGCTCTCGAAGGACGTTAAAATTCTGCTCCTCCCGTTGGCAGTTCTGACAATGGCAATCCAGCGATTCTCCGTGTTCCTCGATATAAGCTTGATAGGCTTTGTCATACTCTTCCTGTTGAGCCATTTTACGGTCAATAAAGCCTTGTACCTCTATGTTCTCCAGAAATTTCTCCATCCTCTTTTCAACCACCTGAGACTGTGGCGGGACGAATATTTTATGCATCATAAAGTCCCAGAAGATATCATCGATAGTTTCGGGATAGAGCATAGGAAGCACTACCATAAGGAAAGGCTCGAGAGGCAGGTGATTCCACTCGTGTGCTAGCGACGACTGCGGGAAGCACGCTTTTGATCTATCTGCAATAGACTCACAGAGACCTATCATTTCAGAGCGGTGGGAGATCCTGAAGAGGCACATCTGTCGGATAGGGTTTGGAAAGAACCCAGTGAGCCATGCCGGCGGAATGAAACATGAAACCGGGACGGTATGGCACCATTCCCAGTCAATAACCGCAACAAGATTTAGCTTCTCATCCCAAAGTAGGTTACTACCGTGCAAAGCCATGTCGCCATGCATAAGCACGAAGGGACCCTTGTCGATATCTATCGAGCATAACTTGCGAACCCATAGTGGGCCCTGATCCGCATAGAATTCATGGTAGGCGTAGACAACTTCTGAGGCTGCCTCCCGAGAGTCCACGCCGAGGTTCTTGGTCTTGAACAGTCGGTTACGCCCTAGCTTGATCAAGGCATTGATGTATTCGTGGCCTGTTTTGAAGGTCGTCTTCTCTGGGAAGAAGACAGTAGGGTTTAGACGCTCAATCTCCTGTAGGGCTACCTCAACTGGCAGCGGACGATGGCGAATAGTAATACCTGGTGACTCTGGAGTAGGCATTCCAAGGGCTCCGATCTCTGAAAACTCTAGACTGCGTAGCTGGATAAAGAGATCGGCTAGCTGGTCATGAACGCGAGCCAGGGCTGGCATTCGGCCGCCGTCACGAGTATGTCCCCATTTTTCCGTCATTTTAAAATTCAGTGCGCTGAGAGGTACCCCCTGGATATAGTCCATCATGATAAAGGCATGTCCGATTGGACTTTCTGCTTCATACGACCATGCGTGGACCTTGGGGATAGGAATCGTCGTTTTCTCAGCTACATACCTAAAAGGCCAAGTCAGTAAACAAACTTGTTGGGATCCAAATGAGGGCCCTGCCAAGTTACTGACTTCATAGTAGCTACCTCGGAGTCGATTTTCTCATCAATCCATGGAACGCGTCCGGGAAAAGGGATACGGATAACCCAGCGACAGGGAGAAGTCCCTAGGGGATCATCAAATTGGACGCAGACGCAGATATTGAATGAGCCGTGTGTTATAGTGAAGATATGGCACGGCATGCCGCCGTAATAAGATGAGGCCAGGTCGCAAATGACCTGCTCCTTAGTATCCCAGATATCTTGGATGAAAGCCTCGCGCGCCCGCTTGATCTGGCTCTCGATTATTTCATTCCTCATGTTGAATCGTGAATAGTAGTGTCGTGAATAGTAGTGCCGTTAATACGAGTATCAAGGTGAATTGCACGCTCGTCGAGTAGACAGACTAATGAGAGTGCGTAGGTATGAAAGGAATGGATGTGGGGAGACGGTGGAAGGGTGGATGCGGGGCCGATCAATGATATCACGTGATTATCCGCATAGTTAGTTAGCTATACATACCTTATTAAAAACATTTATATAAAGTAAAGTACCTTTTTAATTTAATAATTAAAGGCTTAAATAATATTAATTTTAATTATTATACTTTATAATTATTTTTATAAACTTACTTATAATAAAAAAAGTATATTAAATAAGATTATAATTATAAGCTTAACTTATAATTAATCTTACTAAGACTTTAGTAAATACCTAGCTCTAGAGAAATCTTAGTTAATAGCTCCTAAGGTATTTTAACTAAGGAGATATAAAATAAGATAATATTTTTTTAATAAGACCTTTCTTTCTGATAGTTGCAGCCACGGGCAACGTACTGCACGCTCTATAAAGTAGATCGGGGTCTGCCTCTCTGGCTGCCCTCCGGCTGTCCCTTTCTGTTTATTACAATTCATGCCCAGAAGCCTCACAACGTGAACTTCCCCCCTGTATGCCGTATGATCATGACAGATGGAGCGCCCTTTCTATCCCTGCATGCGTCTGGCGTCCCCGTCTTGATGAGTTGGCCTAGGCAGCAGCTGCGGGGTGAAGTGTCAGTCCATGGACTGTAAATACGACGTCGCAGATCATGCTCTGGCCTGCCCAGCATCGAAGAATAAGCTCCTCGAAAGCTTCATTTCTCCTAGCGAATTGTTTCTCAATTCTCATACGTTTAACGAGTCAGACATAAAGCTACCTACGAGTGGAGATTAATATCTTTGTCTCGTACACATATTATCTAGACTCCAGCGACCCAACCATTTCAACAATGCCTGACAAAAAGGGCAAGCGGAGTTCCAAGTCCGGTTCCAAGTCATCCCGCACGGACCGCCGAAGCCACGATCATGATCAGAGCGGCGAGATGCCAAGAGACCAAGCAGTTGACAATCAGTTGTTCCAGGAGCTGTACGCGCTTGTGTTGCAGAGAAGCCAGCTCCGGGGTCAATTTGAGGGCCTCGTTGCACAACTATCAACTCGCAGGGCAGGAATCCAAACCGCAGAAGCGCTATACAGCATTTTCATCAACATGGACTTTACGCTGATCCGGGGGCTGTCCAGCTCCGCAAGCGCAGCGAGGGAACGGCGTGGTGTGCGCCATACATCACAGAAGAAGCGTCAGACGGAGGAGATAGATACGCAGATGCATTTCTACCAAGAATTAAATCAAGCCGCGGCTATGCAACGGGGCATCGAAGCCATCCCCCAATCATTGGATCAATTCACAGCGGACGAACAAGCGATTGTCAGAAATCTCGCCGACATGCAAGGAAATCTTGGTCGGATAGATCAACGTATTCGCGAACTCCAAACCTGGCTACGGTTCTTGATTGATCGAGACCTAGAGCCAAAAAATTTCATCTCTTTCGGGGGGGACGATGGTGACGATGGTGACGATGGTGACGATGGCTACGGCGGCTACGCGTTGGAAACAGGTGAAAATGTAGCCCAGTAACCCACCTACACAATGCACTCGTATCTCATACCTCACTATCGCCAGACAGGATTAAAGATGAAGGTCCAAGGCAACAGAGAGCTCCAGTAACGATGCCCGACCTGACATTGGAGGAAGTGAAACGTCAACTGTTCGCGACTAGGTCATGCAAGGCGCCAGGAGAGGATGGACTGGCAGATAATGTCTGCAAAGAGGTCTGGCCGTCAGTAAAACACCATGTCCTCGCCATCTTTCAAGCATCGCTTGAGGAAGGCGTGACACCGGACTAGTGGAAGCATGCCCGCGCCCATACAAGAACACATTTTCTCGGTATGGCGCTCGCGCCATGTCGTGAGCCGCGTCTAGATGCAAGACGAGACCGGCAGCTGTCATCTAGTGAGGGCAAAAGACTAGGAGCACAAGCAATCGTAGGGGCCTTTGCAAAGCGTGACGACAAGGGATAGCAAAAGCAGAAGCCTCCATAGCTACCATCGACGAACAGTTTCTGGAGAAGAGTGAGCAAGCTTTGGGAAGGCCTACAGGCCAATGACCAACCCGCTCCGCAGCCCTCCCACGGGGAATCAAGGCGTTCAAGCCTTTCATCTGTCTACTCAGGCACGTTTCGGACGTTTGCAAGGATTAGGGCAGAAAATGGATCTCAGGAGCGTCAAGTCTCTATGCAGTTCTCTTTACCTATCTCATCAGGCAAATATCACTGAGAGCACCCGTTGTTTGCATCATTGACAGCGTCAACCTTTACGAGATAGTTGATTACCTAGATGACCTGGCGAGCGTGATATCAAGTCTAGTTAGCCTGGTAGATGATGGTAGCCATGGCGGAAGACCCCCCGCTCAAGCTGCTTCTGGCCAGTCCGCGACCTACCGTTGAGGTACGAAGAATATTCGATCTTGATCTACAGTCTTTACTTCACATGGAGAGTTTACCTTGGATAGGGAGTAACTTGAGTGTAGGAGGATGGTTTCAGGAGCGCCTGGCCTCGGGTATGGAGGAGTGGCAATATTGAATTGATACCAAGACGGTGGTAATATTATACAAGCGTGTCGCTAAAAAAAAAGAAAAAAAGCTGAAATCCAACGTGAAACAAACTATCAAGTTGCCTGAACTTGTCCGAATACCTCACATGTTTCAACGACCAAGGAGGTCCAACAGACCACTCAAATTCCAAGTCACCAGCTCTACCGTTCACCAGGAACGGTGCACTCAAAATAAAAAAATCCAAACTCCTTTGAAACTTTTTTTTTCGTTGCTGTATCATCTTCACTTCCATACTCGCCACCCTCACAGACCAAACCCGTATCAGGCCGTCATGTCGATGGAACGGCAAGCGACGGTCCAAACCCACCAAGCTCAACAAGCTTCCCCAAAACCCAACAAGACGAATACAAAAGCGCAAAAGTAGAAGAAGAAGCGGCGATGAGCGTTGTTATCCTCCGCTTCTCAAGACCAGGCGGTCGATGCGTATGTCGAAAGTCCAACGGCAAGTCAAACACAGACTCGTCGTCAGTGTCGCCCTCCATCTCTTCAACCGTGTTGCTCTCAGAATCGCTCTCAGAATCGCTTTCGGATGAAGAGTCTGCCTCGAATTTTAACTCAACCTCACAGTCTGTGTGGTAGGGTTGAGATTCGAGCTTGTCAAGGCCCCGAGTTGCCTGGAAGTAGTTTCTTTTTTGGCTGAGAAGAAACATGGTCGAGAGTTGCTAGAAGAGAGTCGAACAGTAGGTTCAACTGGAAGAAAAGCAGCGAAACAGATGATTGTAGCAATCACGAGTAAAGAATTGAAACTGAACAGAGAAATGATGAGTGCTGACGGCTTTGAGAAAAAAAATGTCGCCCAGATCTCAGTTAAAACAGAGTAACAGAACAAAGAAGTCTAATCTCGTGACTTTGCTTTCAACACTTTACCCTTCGATTCAACAATGATTCTTACTCCCCTGCGTCTGAGCTTTGACGGGTGGCTGAATGGGGTTGCCGTGATTGAGTTGGCCCTATGCCAAGGAATAGAAGCAGTGAAAGGTATCATTGGAAGTCATCATTTTGCATTGTTTAACTGCTTGAAATAACCTTGTTCGTTTGCTAAAGATACTCGATAACTAGTCAAGTCCAGCGCACATACGAAGTGGCTTGCCTCGAGTCCGAGTAACAGTGGCGTTATCCAGATCTATTCCCGTCCATAAACCACACCTTCTTTGACACGGACCCATCCACCAAACTTAAGCCCTACAAGGTCGAGCACCAAAAAAAGAGCGAATCTCCACAAAGAAGGTAAGAAAGAAAAAAAAAACGGCGTCCGTTGAGGTACCCGCAGAGGGGCCGAGTCAAGACGGCGGCTCGGACGGAGTCATGATGGGTCCCGGTTGGGCTTCCATGATTCTGGAAGGATTAGTTACTTTCTCCACATAGATGACGTGATGGGAATAAAAGCTTTGACTTGGCATGACGGGCTGTTATCTTCAGAATGTCTCTCCTGGCGGGCATCCTCATAGTACCTGTTCAATCAAAGGGCCTCTATCATGCCTGAATGACATTGCTACGAAAAAGAAGAGTAGAGAATAACCCAACCCTCGGCATTTATCGCCTACACTCACATGCAAAAGCAATACCACAAAAACGTACCGAGGAACCGGAGAATCTCGTAGTCTACTGTGCGCACATCCAATATTCCAACAATGACTCTGCATGTGAGGAATGCAAGGACCATCCCAGATTCACTCAGGGGAAATTTTCAAGCGCCAATCTACATCTCGCAGTTTGTCCCGGGGTTTCATCACAGCAACAGTCAAGGGTACCTAGTGTAAAACAACAACAAGGGCAGCATTCCAGTTGTTGTGTGCTTCAGAACATCACAACCAGATACAGTTCTAGATTTTCACATGATCGCTCGAATCCATTCCAGACCTTTCTTACGGGGTAATCAGTCTCGTGCTCATTCAGCTATGCTGTCCACTAATATCCATTTCGCCGCCAAAAAAGCAACAATTCGCCCCGAAAATAAATAAAAACCGTTTCACTGGACGAAAAGAAAAAGGATGGTAAAAATTTTTAAAGAAAAGAAAACGGAAAGAATGAAAGGAGAAAAAGAAAGGACGAGCGTCTAGGCCACCACCACCACACGAAACAAAAAAAGGACCCTTGTGAGAATTTTTTTGGTCTGTGCCACCAAGTGTAATCTTATTTTGTCGTAAGCAACCTCGCCCATTCCAGTTATCGAGATGGGTAAGAGATGTACGGTGTAGATACGGTGAGACTGCTAGACTCATCCTTATGCGAACTGGATCAAAAAGCTCAGACATGTAAAATCAAGGAAAACAAAACATGAAACTGATTAGATTCAGACTCGAAAAAAAAACGTCATAGGATCCATTCCAGCCACAATTGGGTTCCGGCTGTTGAGACCCAACCTGCCAAAGCATCAAGGGTCCAAGCTGGGATGACCCTGAGATTTTAAGATTACCTCTCACCTCCCATTGGAAGACACCCCTGCCAAGATGGCCCATTGGGCACAGTTTAGGTACCCTTGATGCACCCCGCGGTCAAGAAATTTGTTTGACAGATTTCTGTTGTTGTTGTTGTTGTTGTGGTCTGGGCTGTTATGTATTGTGTATATATGGAGAGACAGCCCTGCCCACCACCCCTTGCGGCTGGGTTCTCTCTGCATCTTCTTCAGAAGGCATACGATCACCTATCCACCGCGGGCGAAGTCATCTAGTAGTCTTTCTCAACTAGTAGTCTAGACAATGGCTCCACTACTGACCTTCGCCCAGCTGGAGCAGGCTGCTCTATACGTTGTGCGTCTCATCGCCGACATTCCCGGTCTTGAGAACACGCGTCTGGCCATCATCGGTGACTTGGCCGTCACCAAGTATCTGCCAAACCATGGCCGACCTGCTGTACGTTTCATGTTTTAACTCAGATACTCTCAACTCTCAACTAACATTCTCTCAGAGCATCGATCTAGTCATTAGCAAGTCTTCCTCCCCCGGTCGCGTCCGCAAGGAAATTGTCGGCCACCCCATCACGCCCCTCATCGAAAAGTCTGGCGCCGTCTTCTACCGCCACACTTCTGGCTGGGAGATTGAAGTCAAGCTCATTCCCGACTGGCTTTGCCCATACCTTCCGGCTTCCGCCCGGCGCGTGCGCGACGTCACCGGCGAGGCGACCCTTCCCTACACGTCTCTCCAAGACCTCATCGTCTTCAAGATGGACGCTTGCGGTCTTCACGAGAACGACGCCAGCAAGCGTCGCGACGCATGTGATGCCGCCGCACTCCTTGAGCTGGCCTCGGAGCATGGCGCCCTCAACCTCGACGAGGACCAAGCCGAGCGCGCCGAAGAGGCCCTCGCCGACATGGTCGAGTTCTCTGATCCCGAGCACGACAAGAACTGGTGGCAGCGATGTCTGGGAATGGTTTCCGACAAGCCCCGAACACCCCAGGAGATTCTCTCCGACCTCGCCGACCGACCCCAGACGGCTTCTTCCTCTCGCTCATCGATCCACTCGTCCATCTCTCGAGCTTCCTCCTACGCGAGCACCCACTCCTCAACCTCTTCCATCTCTTCCGTCGGAATGGAAGAGAAGCCTGGCATGGCAGAGAAGAACGGTCGTCCCCGCAAGATGAGCGTCACCAAGAAGACGCCCCGACACAAGCGCCACACCTCGATCAGCGGTCTCGAGGTACACATGCACCGTCTCGATCTCGAGCGACCAGCCTCACCCGGTATCGCCCTCACGAACCGCATCTAATGCACCACCACCACCATTTTTTCTTTAGCGTTTTTCTTTTCTTTTCTTGTTCTGTGATAATAGGGAAGCGCATGGCGGGAAGCTACTTGTACTACATTAAGGGATACCCAATTGTGTCGTTTAGCGTATTGTTAATGTGTTGAGACCTATGGCAACGAGGTTTTTTGGCAAAAAGTTTCTTTTTTTGGTTAGGAAAAAAGTTTGGAGTTGGAATGGATATAGACGATGACAGGTTTATGGTTTGGAGGATGTACTATGGATCTTTGTTAGAATACCTTCTCTCATGTTTTTATTTTCTTTTGTTTAACTGTATTCTTCTTGTTTAGATATTAGAGTTAGCCATTGTATCATCAAGATATCCCATTGCGATAAACTTGTCCAGCATGTGCATGTTTGTTCTTGTTCTACATTGTTTCTCTTCAGCAAGTCACTGAGTATCTGTCATAGCCCAGGATAGAGAGAGCATAGTCCGTAGCAGTGGAGCTTCCCGGGAGGGTCGTATACCCTAAACTACCGAAGTCACTATCCATCAAACCCTGACTCGAAACTCAAATCTGACGACACGCCATCTCCGAGCTTCCAAAAGACAAGGCTTCTTTTTCTCTGACTTCTTAGGTCACTTAGCCATATTCCGAAAGCGTACGAGACTATAAAGGTTGAGCCCAGTGTTCAAAACTCATGCGTTGATTACCCTTTAGACACCTCGCAAGTAAATGATGCTTAGATTCGTGCCCAGAGCTGTCTCGAATTACGCCTATATGCCCACGTGCTCGCCAATACCTCACACTCTATTCCGCAGGCTTTGCCAATTCTTCACAGCTACCCAGGTATTGTGTTACGGCATCGGAGGTCTTCAGTTCTCCCGCCTTCTAGTTTTCCAAGTTGACTAGGCAGGGCGGGATAAACCTTTACCAAGATACAGTCACATTCCTTCAGATATCTTCATCATCAAGGAGGCCCTGAAGCTCTACCAGGTACCTCTTCTCCTCAGCAACTTTCTCTTCTACAATGGAATCGATATCCTCCCGCCAAAAGCTCGATAACTCTTTCAAGTCGGCTACTAGTCTTTCGTTGGGGGAGAATTTTGGGAGGATATGGTCCTCAAATACAAAGATCCAAGCATTTATAGATCTGAGACAGGCCCAGAACCACACTCCTTTCGAATCCCAAACCTTCTTCATCGTGTCTGTGATATGAATGTCGTGCTTAAACTGCATCTTTTTGGCCTCCTCGTCCATGATTGACATAAATGCCCGTCGCGCTTGGTCAAAGACCTCAAACTCTTTACCAATGATACCGTCTATACTGCAGTTTGTCAGCCAATACGGAACTGACACCATTTCCACTGGGAGAGCGCAGATCCATTCAAGATCGATCAAGCAAGTAACATTCCAATCATCATCCACAAAGATGTTGCTTTGATGGAGGTCGGTCATCTGTAGGAGGAACGGGCCGTCCCGTTGATCTGGTAAGATAAAATGGTGCATCACTGCTCGAAGCAATGCCCTGATGGTTATTCGCTCTCGACCGTCGTCCTCATCCCGTACGGCATGTGGGTTGTGAAGGAGGTGACAATCGTGTAGTGTGAGCATGTCAGCGGCGAACCTGTCCGTACTCTGATACAGTTGGAATGGCTCAATTGTCCGTGGTGTCCCGCTATTTTCGAAAATCATCATGGTAGAAGTGAGTGGTCGATTCGATAGCGAGACTGAGCCGTCGTGTGCGTTGAACTTGAAGGAACCGATCCGCGAATGAGGAAGACATGCGAGAGAGAGCATGATGCGTGCCATGCCCCGGAACAAGCGAGTTCGTCGATCAACGTCATTCAAATGTTGTTCCCACGTGAGCGAGAGCATTTTGCCGGTCTCGGGGCCAATATACTCCAGGAGCATATACGAAATTCCCAGCGATCGAGTAGTTGGGTTATGGCTGTAACTCGAGAGCAGAGGGTAGCGAAAGGCACGATAAATACACTGCCAGATGGTGTGATATATCCTCAGGTAAGTCGGCCTTTGCTGGATATGAGTAAACTTGAACAAAGCTAAAGTCAGGATCGCCACCAGGTTACAGAGTAACTTTGAAAAGACTTACATGACTACCATCCCGGAAGCCAAATGCAAATAGGTTTGGGATTCGAATATCCGGGCAGTGTTCCTGCATCCAGATGTATGTCGCCACTTCACTGCCGACCTTTTCGTCAATCGTGCCGGGGTATCGGTTCTCGGCAAGTTTATGAGACATTGGGCAGCGGAAAATAAACCGCCTTGTCAAGCCACCGGAGGTTGCCTCGACGGGAATACAAATATTGAAACCACCCTGTATCCAAGACTCTTGGGGCAAGACCTGGCAAGCATCATTTCCACTTAGGCCAAGATGGTGTTTGACCAAGGACGCGATCGACTCCTTCTGAGCCAAGAGTTGGTGTCTGAATCTTTCGGCATCCTGTCGATGCTGGATTACAAGAAGAATATTCTTCTCCATCTCCTCAGCCGATTTGAATGATGGTAGCTGAGTGGACATCTTTTCGGTGACGAAGAATTAACAAGGTGCAAAAGTATCCCGCTCCGTCAGGTTTGTACGTGCGTACTTGACCCGAGAGCTGATTGGTGGCGGCAGAACTTCGGATGGTCCCTTCCACACCAACCACCTTAAATTGCCTTGGACGCTTTGACGGAAGCTCTCCTTTCTCTCAACGTTCTGCCTCACTACGCTATCCGTGGCAGTCGATCAGCCAGCTGTCGACACACTTCCTACGACTGTTATTTCTAGCAATAGAGCACTGATATGTCCCACACGCTATAACGTGCTTAGACCTAATGATTCCCCTACAGTCATTCCGAGGCTCGACGTCCCGCTTCTACCGAGTAGACGGGGGTATCTTGAAATGCCCCGTGGAAGTCTGGAAGGAAAGCTGTGCCTACAAAAAACTAACAGATGATATCGCCAACAGTTTCGCAGTCGAACGGCAGATTCTCAACATGCTGGGAGACCACCCCAGAATTGTGAAGTCGATCCCCCAATCTCCTGTCAGAATCTCATCCATCGTACTGACGCTTCGTTAGATATCGTGGATGGCAAGATAAACTGCAAGGGCTACTCCTCGTTGAGGCTAGTCATGGCAACCTCCAGCAGTATCTCGAAGACAACGGCGATACCATACCCTCGTTTATCCGCAAGAAATGGTGCCGACAAGTTGCCGAGTCGATCGCATATATACATCGGCGAGGTGTAATACACTCAGATCTGCGCCCGGAGAATTTCCTGGTCCACGCTACTGCATCGACAACACCGACATCCCTAGATCTTTGGCTCTGTGATTTCGGCGGCTCAACATGTGAAAAGCTTGGCTTAGATGGCAAACACCTCCCGGATCCTGGTTTTTTCGATCCGAATTCGGACTGGGTATCCCAACCTGCGACTGACATATTCAGCGTTGGATCTATCCTCTACACCATTCTTACCGGACACTGGCCGTACCGGAGTCCTGGACCTTTTGAAACGATGGAGGAAATGGAAACTTATGACCAGCAGGTCGAGGACCTTTTTAGGCAACGCAAATTCCCTGATGTTGAAGGACTCTTTGGAGGGGAGATTATCTTAGGATGTTGGACGAAGAAGTATACTAGTGCAGATGATGTCTTACAGGCACTGGATTCGGAGATGGCAGGTGTAAATGAGTATGGATCTTAAATCAGAGACTGCAGTGCGACAAGTAAAGACCGGTAGCTTCCTTCTCATCTGTCTGACTAATAAGGGAATGATATAACCTTGTTGTCTGAGTATGAGATGCACTGCTCCATTTGCATTGATTGTTACCGATTTCCATCACAGGTTCGGTTCCAGCCACATCTTGTGCCTCGATCGTTTAGCAAGAGTGTTTCACGAGCAACAAAAGATTTGGCTCCCAGGTTCCTAGATTCAATTTTATTAGCACTGGAATAACAGAATGCGGATCAAGGAGAACGCTTGAACGTACAGCGCCAGCTCACGGATTCCTGCAGTTAACCTTGCCGCATTTTCCCTTGACTCTCTTCGAACCTAGAGGGGTCACCTTGACCGTGTGGCCCGGCTTGGTCTGATTGTTGCAAGGTGTAAAAGTGAAATCTTGAGTCTCGTCGTCACCACACTCATAGATTGTCTTGGAGACTGTTTTCTCACACATTTTGGGAAGGCAACTTCAGACACCGTGAGGCGTTGAGAGAGTAACTGGGATAGTTTAATTTACTCGAGAAATTTTGGGGGCAAGCGCAAAGGTAAACCAAGGGATAGGGTAGACGTAAAGAAGAGGTGTTTGGTATAGGCGAATAACGTCCAAATTTATAGCCCTTGACGAGTCAAGCAATTTTAGGCAGCACTCGCTGGTGTGGGGTTTGGGCGAACGCTGTGACAATTGGGCCCACCCCAAGTGTCGAAAACGGAGGTTTTCGTTGATATACAACAAAATTATCATGCCACTCACGGAACGAGATCTCTTGTTCATATAGAACTACATGCACATACTGTATCCACCCACCTACATTAGTTCTTTGTCCACATAAAACACTGGGCATTGTGACAGGGCGAGCCATTAAGTTGGCGTTATCACGCAGAAACCAGCACGTCCAACATCTAGCGAGCTAAGTTGGGTGCTACAGGTGGGCCGATGTCTAATAGGTCATTAGTACTTTCTCCACGGTTAGTTTATATTGAGTTAAGAGGCGCAAACGGGTTTAGTTCTAGTAACTATATACTTAATTACCGCTACGTAGCTTTATCCCTAGCAATGCCTTAGCATGCCGAAACACCCTGGTTTTTAATAAAGAATCTTAACAGTATAAGGGGCAATATAAATTAGTGGCAGGGAAGTCGGAAACGAGCAACTTCGTAATCTTCAGCTAATATAATCTAGATGAGAAAGCCCCTGCCCCCTCTTAAGTCTAGACACGAGGCCGAATGTGCCCGTTCGAAACAGCTTCAGTAGGATCTAATGTTTGTTGCCTGAGGCAGACATCATGTGGCCCCGGGGCGAGACTTGTTCGACGTTGCTGTCTCATGGATGTCAACGACGCTCACTTCAACACCGATCGAAGGCTGCTTCTCATCTGACCGAACAATGACCCTTTTCTAGCTAGTTGACGTGGCGGTTGAAACTAAGCACTGCCATTCCACCACAAAGCAATGCAAGCTCTCGCACCGGCTAAATGATCTGCCGCCGCCGCTCTTATGTAATTTTCCTGGGACCGTGCGATTCACAAACTTTCTCCATCTCATCATCACTACTTCTCACATTAGCAGTTGCGTTATTGTGGGCCTCACAGCATTGGGAACCCAGCAGACTTAATATGTCGAGAATTGCCCCAAGCACAAGATGGACATCATTCGACGGCTGGGACTACAACGGCATGAAAGAGCGATTGGTGGGATTGCTTGCCAAGCTGGACAAAGGCGTGCTTCTGCATCATGCCGAGCTCATCAAAGGCCAGAAATTCAGTATGAGCGAGCCGTTTTCGGCAGGGCAGTATTGGATCTGCTTTGAGATGGTCGCTGAGGACGACAGTCTTATCATCGCACGTGTTCGATTGCCTCGCCACCCTGACACTCTACCAACAGTGAACGAAACGGACGAACAATATTCGATCGCGTGCGAGGTTTCTACAATGCGTTTCGTGAGACAGAGGCTCCCGACCGTGGTTGTGCCTCGCGTATACGCCTACGAAGGTCCCGGATCACAGCTCGCCGCCGATGCTGGCGCTGTCTACATGCTTATAGAAGGCTTTTATGGGAACACGCTGCAAGATATGGTGCCAGACCTTTGCAGTTTGTCGGTCTGTGAATATTTTGTCTTGTTGCCTTGGAGGATTCTAACATGTCCTAGCTTGCAAAGCAACAGCATATCATGGCTCAGTGGACAATGATCCAAACGTCGCTAGCAACCTTATCATATCCACTGATCGGGTCCATCTCCGCCATAACAAAAACAGGAGAGCCCATCATCGACAAGTTGTCTTCCGCTGCAGCGGAAGGATTGATGTCACAAGGACCTTTCTCTAACGCTATCGAGTACTTCACTGCTCTTGGAGAAGCAGCTTTATACCGGGCGAACTCCTCCGATGGCAGTACAGGTAAAAACTTGTCGCATTTCCGCAAGCTCGGTGCGTTGGTTTTCGTTGACATTGTACGGTCTACGACACTATTTCAAGCGCCTCACGCAAAATATCCCCTTAATCACATGGACCTCGGCACCCAAAACATTATAGTCGACGATGATTTGAACTTCCTGGCCGTCATCGATTGGGAGTTCGCTCAAACTGCCCCTTGGCAAGTAAATCACTACCCGATGCCTTTTCCACTGTTATGGCCGGATGAGAGGATCAAAAACATCTTAGATAATCCTCAGCATCTCGCGCACAAGAATATATCACGACAGGCCCTCGCCAGGCGGTTATACCGCACCCAGTTCCAGGATGCCGAAGCAAAACTTCACCAGGAAGGACTATGCCTCGGCGGTAGATTCGCAGAGGTGTTGGAGAGTGCGGCATCCAGGATTTATGCTTGTTTTTCTAGGCTTGGGGACTCACCAGAGCAGGATGAAGACTTGGTCAGGGAGATGGTGCGACTGGCATTCGGGTTTGATGTTGAGAGATCCAAAAAGTATGTTGAGAATATGTCATATAAGCTCATACGAGAAGCTACTACTGTAGGTAACCATGGTAGAAGCCTGGGACTGGAACAGGTGTGCCCATGATGGCAAAATCGTTGCTGAATAGCGACCAGTTCTTTAACATCGTCTTTTTTTAAACCTTTAACCCTTATTCTCTGTTGCAAAGTACACTCCCACTCTATCGCCCTGGAGTTCCTCCACCAGTTTATCCGAATCTTCAGTTTTAGGAGTGATGAGTTTTGGCCAGCTTCTTAACTGATATAATGGAGCGAAGGAACAAGTGATCGGAGACCCGTGATCCGTTTCGAGGGCAATCCGTGCATCCATGATGATTCTGCGGGTTGGTTAGCAACCGTCTTTTTTGATAGGGAATGGTTGACTGACAAGCCACTTGTTTGAAAATCGGTTGGCAGCCGGCCCGTTCCAATCTCGCAGACGCGACTTCCCACATACTATTCGCGGCACGAACACTCTCTAACGTCTCACGTGGTACTCTGTGAGAACCGCGCCAATAGATCCCTCGGCATTCATACTTCCATAGCTGAACAACGAGAACGTCGGCCTTTGTACCACCCCTCCTGAGCTGGAAGATGTGCCCTCGGTCCTCCTGCACACCAATCAAAGGAGTCTTCGAGGATAGAACGAATGCGCTGCCGATATCAGAGTGTAATCGCGAAGGGCTATTCTTGGAGAGTTAACTGACCTAGTTCTCATATACGTTGTCACGGTAGAATTCCAGGCCCGCTATAGAGGTGGTCGAGAACTGATGTTTGTTCTTCTCCATCTCCGCGATACGCTGACCTACTGCGGGGTCTTCTATATAATAGAAGCCATTCACTGCGATCGCCTTGATTACGTCTTCGAGGACAAACGTGGTCGATGCCATCAAGTGGTGCTGAGTCCGAGCGACAAAATTTCGTGGGAAGTCGAGAGCACCCTTATGCCCCGTCCCCACACAGTATCAGCTTGCCATCGCACTTCCTTGCCGTTGTTCAGGCTGCCGTTGGCGTCACCGAGTTGTGAAAGGCGAACTACGGTTGCCTTGTAGGCAATACCCCGCTCAACAGCGTCGACAGGAAACATCATCTAGGTATAAAGTCATGCCTTTCCGGCTTCTTCAAGCTGTCTCTCTTCAATAAGCTCGTACAACCAGACTCTTCCCTACACGCCGAACCCAACGAATCAATACCGAACATCCTAGTTGGATTTGTACCTCGAACAACCATGCCTTCGTCCAACAACCAAGTTCAATGCTCCCAATGCGGTGCCGTTTACGGCCAGGGCCAGTCTCACACTTGTGGCAAATGAAGAGTTGCTAAGAGCGAGGTATGCTTAAGGCGGGCTGTTTCCTCCTCCATCACTGACTTCAAGTAGTTCCACTGGACCTAAGTTTGACGGAACGACTTAATGGTGGCGACCCTGGACAATTCGCGCATTGTTCCATTTTACTCTTGTTTGGGAATAGGCAAGCTGAGAAGGCGATTTCCCAAAGTTGTTCATCTTCGGTGGCCAAAGATTTGATTTACTGCGGCGCCTTCATCGCCCAAATGGAGCACTATCATTGCCAAGTCCCAGCCTTGACACCATCTGAAAAAAAAGTGAGAACACAACATAATCATGGAGCTGCTTTAGGTAGCGCCGACTAGTTGTCGTCTGTATGCATGCTCGCAGCTGTGGAAGCCAGTATCCAACCATTGTTTGATGCTGCACTTGCATCCGCGTGAGCGAATGCCCAATCCCCTGACACACACTCATTTGTAGTCGCACCCATGATTGTATCAGCAAAGGCCCATTCGCCCAGGGGATACTCGTTTGTTGCCGTGTTCATGGCTGTACTAGCAAATGCCCACTCACCCAGTGCCTACTCATTGTTTGTAGTTGTACTTGTGGCTGGGTGACCAAATGACTGCTCACCATCAATACTGTGCCAAGAAGGATAGGGTAAACCTCCATCACCTAAATCTCTGATCGAGATCATCTCGTCGAGTGCCTGATCGGTTTGGCACGAAGTCGTAAGCGTTCTGCATGCAGAATTTCCCAATTGGCCATTTGTTTCCATTTCAGTTTCCGTTGCTGTTGCCGTTGCTGTTGTCGTAGATTTACCGGGTTGGCGTGACAGATCTTTGCACGCATCGGAAATAGGAGTATTCTTGATCTTCTTCTGTGCCGACCCTGAAGCTTCAAATACTTGCTTTCTTTTTCTAGCGCTGCGATGCTCCAGCCATTGGTCTAGCTTCTTACTGACAGTCGCATTGAGATTGATCGTCCTTTCCTCCATGAAAATGCTCTTTGGGTCATGAGGGCTGCTATTGTGGTTGTGTCTGTCATATTGGTTGACTTTCACAAAATATTCGTGACAGAAGGGACACATCTCAAAACAATCGACATCTGTAGTTCATGTTTAGCAACGCTAATAACGCAAAGCAAGGAGACATACGCGTCTTGCAATGCCGCACGAGGTTCCCTCTGGTTATGTACGGCTCGATCCGGCTGCATGATTTGAACGGGCACAGGAGCGGGTTTGATTAAGAAGAAGACCTCGGTTCGTCTTCTTCTTCTTCCTCTTCCTCCTCACCGCTGGTATTATCCAGTGCAGCCAAATGCATTCGGCACCGCTCTAATTCTGCGAGAAGCAGCCGTTCACGCGACTGGTTGGTTATTAAAGCCAGACTTAACTCATGGGGCGCTACTGACTCGGTAATCCTCAACATGGGCGCGAAGCTGTTCGTTTGTTGGAAATTGAAAGTAACAAGTCTGACATTGACGGTGCTCTTTATACTTGTCTGCTATTGCTAGGGAGCGAAGGAGATAAAAGAGAAAGAGGTAGTAGGGGATACTTGGGTTTAACGGATGGCATATTAAATTATAGGCGGCTATTTACAATGGCAGAAATAGCCCTACAGCAGAGTGGCTCAGGCCGAAACTACTGCCCGACACACGGCGACGGCTCGCATTTAAACCTAACATATACCCCGTCACGCAACGTATTACCGCAGCCATCTTTGAGGTCTTTATTTACTACTTGCAGCCGTCAATTCACTAAGCACGATAAAATACGAAGCTTGCAATACCGAGGGCATAAAAAATAGTAGTATTTGCACCGATTACAAAGGCAAAGAAAAAATCGAATAAACTCCCCAAGTTGCGAAGCCTCTATTATATAAACGAGCACGCAGGCAATTAAGGTAGGTAGAAATCATTTTAGAGATACCAATATGCTAATACTATAGGAGCATCCCTTTATTTTTTTAATCCTCCTTATAAGAATTATATTTAAAACCTCTTTATTAAGAAATATAATATTATTAATTATATAAATATTTATAATATTTTTAATTATTATTATAATTACTTTAATAATAATTATATTTATAATTATTAATAAATTAATTACTTTATTTTTAAATATATAAAAATTAATCTTATATATAATTATATTACTTTTATATTTTTTATTTATTTATATCTTAAACTATAAAACCTGTCATGGTAACAAAACAGTTATAGGTGTTACGTGCCCGACCTGCGGTGGTCGGGGCTAAGCGCCTTTCGAGGTGAACATCTTGTGTCGACAGGTATGTTGTTCTCCTGCCTCCGTATTCCTCACTGGTATCTAACACACATCACAGGTGCTCGGAGTTCATTTCAGGAAGCGTGGGAAAGTGGTTACGCATATCAGGTAGAATTCATTGGGCTACGGATGAAGTGTTTTGCGGTATGGGCATGCAGTAACGTGCGTCTCTTCGCTTGTACAAACTCGGAAACCACGCAGCATGCCAAGGACATATCAGGTCCGCCATATCCACCAAGACTCCTGCCCCTTTCCAATTCTCTGCCCGTAACGGCACCAAGCAAAACCCAGTGAGCCAAAAAAAATCCAGCTGCGCTTGTACAACCTCCGTATCCAAGGTATGATCGCTGTCGGACACATATTCATATACAATGGCGTGATAAGATTCACTCGGTGAAATTTCACGCATGCGGCCATCCAGTCTCATCCCCCGAGGGCGCAAGATCGAAGGGAGTGCGCAGAGTTCCTTGCCACTCATCATTGTCCAGCCATAGCATTTCTTTAGATGCGGCACAGTATTGTATTCCACTGCGTCGGGTATCTCTCGGAATAGCCCTCGGTTCTGACCCTCATCGGAAAAGGCGTGGAGATTGAGAGCCGCATCGCGCAATGTTTTCGGCTTTGGATTCAACCAGATGGGGTCGGAAGAACGTTCGGTTGCACATCGCATTGTTTCGAGGAGTGAGGCGTTTTGGCATTCCCGCTGGACAGCCCAGTATCGCGTACCCTCTGGCGGGTGGTTGTCCCAGAACTTTGTTGTTAGCGAATTGCCTTTGCTGGGAGGGTGTCATACGAAACATACTACTTTGAGCGCGTATATCTGGCCACCACCAGCATCTACTTTCCAGACGATGCCGTCCTGCCCATAGCCTAATAGGTTAGTGAAGGTGAATGCCCCCTGTTGCTTGAAACGTCCCAGTCGGGGCCGGCGGAGGTTTGCCCAGGCACAAGCGGTTGTGGTATCGTCTATCGATTTCTCATCGAGGAATGGTTGCTCCTTCGCGACACGACATCTTCTCTCGAAATCCAATAGAATGGGGTCGGGTTTGGGGGGTTGCCATCGTATACTTTCAGACAAAGACATGATGCTGAGATGAAGGTTGAAGGTGCCCATCCGGCTTCAACACTAGACTAGTTTCACGTGGCACATGACCTCGGTAAAATACAACTCCGCATCCTCTGTCCCAAACCAGCACGAAAACCATGCAAGATCATCCAATAGGATGTGATTGCGGTACCCGCGGCGTCGTGGAGTGCAGTTTCGGCCGAGACCCACGCGTAACTATATTAAAGTAGAGACTAAGATAAAATAGGAGAGCAAGCTGCTTTTAATAGAATTATATATTAATTATACTTTAGTATAAATAGTTATATATATACTGCCAAGTCAACGAGATCTACGGCGTTGCCTTGTTGCACAAGCACTTTTAAATTCAGTCAACGGAGCGCCTAGTGGATATCCGAAATGTCTCAAGCCCATGGGAAGCTGGCGGCGACACCAGCTCTGTTCTGAAAAAGTACAATGGCGTCATTGTGCCGCGCTCACTGAGATTCTTGAACGGGGATTTGCTGCCTTATGAGTTCGACTTTTCAGCAGAGGAATAATCAGTAGGGTCGAATGCTGAGATCCTGCAGCAATTATCCGCGTTCCTCCACCAGAATGGACTAGACCAAGTCCTTAGACTCAGGCTGCTAGAATCGCGCGATCTAGAAGTATCCGTTAAGGTTATAGAAGGCACCTTAAATATTATATTGCCTCGAGGAGCTATTAATAGGTAATAGCTTATCCCTATAATATAGGTTTTTAATATTAATAAAGATAATTATTATAATTATATAAAATATTATTTTATAAATAAAAATAATAAATATATAAGTAATAATACTTATAAATATAATTAGGCCTTAAGTAAGAAT